>PVJO010007895.1:0-78688 GCA_004026905.1 Hystrix cristata | reverse complement strand
AAAAATTAAACTTTCCACTTGGCCCATCTTGTTGCAAACATTTATGAATGTTGGCTTTTACTCTTTTTGGATCCATGTGTAACTATTATTCAGAACTGAAAATATTGCTGCCCACTCGATAAACTTCTATGTTTACTGGACTGTAATATCCTTGAGGGCAGGGTATGCATTTGTTTATCTTTGTGTACTTTATGTCAGACGAAGTGAATTATATAGTTATAAAATTAACCTAACCTCTAGTGACCATCCTGCATGATTCCAAGCCTATTCTATCCGTGAAGCTTGTGTTTTAGGAGGCAAACTTGTCTAATCAGTTTGCTATAAGTAGGAGTTTAGTGACTGACATTCTAAAGAGGATGTAAAAAATGCTCAGTGACTGACATTCTGGAGAGGAAGTTGAAAATGCTCATGGGATGGCCTGAGCATCCGGATTGGGTGAGAAGCTGTTCTGAAGTTGAGCTGTGCTTGTGAAGCTCTCAGTCTGTGGCCTTGCCTTATTTCCCAGTTAAGTCCTTCAGCACACTGTGAAGTGGTGGCATCTTTGGCCAGGTGTTCAGCAGCACTGCTTAGATCTGGGTTATGAGGAAAGGGAGGTGAGCCAATACCTCAGTCTCCACCTCCATTCAAAGGCAGGTCAAAGGTTATTAGTATACCACAAACACTCAGCATTTCCTGTTTCAGAGACATGGTGAAGCAAGGACCTACCCTGGAACTTTTTATGATAGTCCTTCCCTCTTCCAACTGTGATAGACTCACCCATCTGGGGATCACACCCCAAGCATATAGAATCAATCCTTGAACTTGGCCTGGTGTCATACCCTTCAAATCCTGGTACTCTGGGAGGCTGAGACAGGAGGTTAGCAAGTTCAGGCCCTGCCTGAGCAATTTAGCAACTTGGCAATACTCTGTCTCAAAAATTAAAAAAGGCTAGGGTTTAGCTCAGTGCAGAGGCCCTGGGTTCAATCCCCAATATCACACACACACACACACACACGCACGCACGCACGCACGTACATACACACACCCACCCCATACCACACAATCAACTCTTGGACAGATGCTAAGTCTTGTTAGTTTATCCTCCATCAGGAGGGCAAGCAAACTCCCTAGATTCAACATGCTATGAGGCCAAAACCATGAAAGTTTCTGCTTTGATGGCTCAAGTTCAGTCCTAAATATGTATATAGACTTTACCTTCTACCAACAGTGTAGTGAGTATGGGGACCATGCTTTTAGATAGAGGTAGGGAGAGGAACCAATGTCCATTTCCACCTCTTCTTCTCCCTTTTTTCTTAGTAGAACCCCAGTTTTTTTCAGGTGCACACTTTGGTTAGTGGTATCTTTCAGGCCTCAACCTCAAAGGAGTAGATGCAGTGACTGGTTTGGTATAGGCATGACACATGTCAAGAAGTGGCTTCTAGGAAAGATTTCCTCACTTTTAAGTGAGAAACACAGGAAGAAAGTCCTGTCATCCTCTGGAATGATCGTACCTTTTTGTGGTATGTATAACTGTGGCTATACATGATTCAGGAACAACTAAATAAACTGATTAAGCAATTCATTCACTCCTCTTAGTTTACATGTGTTAGTAAATTTTGTTTTGGAGTTGGGGATTTAGCTCAAGTGGTAGAGCATTTGCCTAGCAAGAGCCAAGGTCCTGAGTTTGATCCCCAGTGCCCCCCCAATTTTTTTTTTAATCAGGCTTCTCTTGAGTTGGCCTTTGTGTTACTTGCAGGCAAAAAATTCTTTACTGCAGGGGTCCCCAATCCCTGGGCCTGTTAGAGACCTGGACACAGAGCAGGAGGTGAGCTGCAGGAGAGACAGCAAACCTGTATTTACAGCAGTTTGCTATCGTTTACATTGTTGCCTGAGGTCCACCTTCTGTCAGATCAGTGGAGGCATTAGCTTCTCATAGGAGCGCAAACCTTACTGTGAACCGTGCACACCAAGAATCTAGGTGGCTTGTTCCTTGTGAGAATCTAATCCCAAAACTATCATCATCATATTACCCACCCCATCCATGGAAAATTTGTCTTCCACAAAGTCAGTCCCTGATGCCAAAAAGGTTGGGGACCGCTGCTATGCTAAGTGCAGGAATTGAGTCACAAGCAAAATATATACATAGAAAGAGCATCTTTGGCAGCTTTTAAACCTTCAACATGTAAGTGTTGAAGAGAGAACTACTTTCTCAGAGTTCCATCTCCAACAAAATAAAGCTTAGGAAGCACATGTGGATTACTTTCATCCCTGCAGTCTCTCAAGTCATTCAGTCAGCACATATATTTTTCTCCAGAAAAGAAAAACGTTAAGAAGAACCTACCTATACATTTCTGGTTTATGTTTACAGTTTACAAGTCCATAATGACTGGAATAAGCTTTCACATTGCTTCTCAGCCTTTTGGCTAAAATCAAATGGAAACGTTCAGTCTTCTCTTGCTTGCTGTACCTCTTGGCATATTTGTAAGCATAAGGACAGGTGAACACTGTTGTTTAGGATTAGTGGAACAATTAATGAAAATAGGTCTTGATGTAAGGACACATCCATGGCAAGTCTCTAATATCTTCTCAACTTGGTGCTTTTCGATTGTTATTTCTCTCATGCTATACAATTTCTCTATCCTTCCATCCATGCATGATGTTTTTAAATTCTGGAGGAGAGAGTTGCATCAAAGGTAAACTAAAATCTCTTACAGAGGGTAGAAAAATGTCATTCTAAGTGCTTATATATGGTATGAAGAGAACTGTTCAGTTATACAAAGTAAAATGGTGATGCCACTAGAGAGATTCTCCTCCATTTCAATTCTTATCTGTATGGTTTGAGTTATTTTTACGTTGTATAAGTATTACTTTGTATAGTACAACCTTTGGTGGAAGACAAAAAGACATAGATTAGTGCTTCATATTTTATATAATGCAAAGGATAATGTTTTTTTTTTAAATACAGATGTATAGGATAGAGTTCCCCAAATTATATTCCCATGTAGCTCCTCTGGTAATAGTACCATAGATATTTATCTCCCTGACTTCTGAGTTGTTACTACTTTTTCCTATTTATCATTTTATCTTTGTTACATTGTAGATATTCCACAAAAGTTTGTTTCTTCCATGAAACATTGAGCCCTTGAATTTTTAGTTCTCTTTCTACTTCACTGACATTCTTCTTTCAGAGCCTTGATCTCAAGAAACAGGGGTGTAGCTTAGTAGTAGACTTCCTGCTTAGCATGAATGAGGCCCCATTTTGATACCTAGCACAAAAACCAAAACCAAAAAAAACCCCACAACAAAAAAATCCTTGGTCCTGCTTTATTATCTTTATTCCAGCCTTAATTATATTGCTTTAAAAAAAAATCTATCAATGCAGTAGGCATGGTGGTGCATGCCTGTGATGTCAATACTCTGGGAGGCAGAGATAGGAGGATCATGAGTTGGAGCCCAGCCTGGGCAATTTGGTGGCTTAGTGAGAGATACTGTATCAAAATAAAAAACTATTGGGGATGTAACTCAGTGTGAAGGCTCTAGGTTCAATCCTCAGTACTGAAAAAAATCTATCAATGCTTGTATTAGTTGTGATGCTTAATTACAGATAACAGAAAAATCCAACTCAAAACGGCTAAAAGAATAGGGCAAATAATGTATTTAACATAACAAGAACTGCAGAAATAAGGCAAAGATAGCACTGTTTAATTCAGCAGCTCAGTAGTATATTTGAAGATTCACATTGCTCTCATATTTCTGCCCTTCCTCCTCAGTCTGTTCCCCTTAGGCTAGTCATACTCATGGTCCCAGGATGGCTGTTACAATTCATCATATGTAGGCATGAAGGGCCTGCAGGGAAGAGGAACTGTTTCTTCCTGTAAGCCTTCTTCTAAGAGAGAGACCTTTCCACAGCTCCTTCAGCAGATACCCCCGTATCTCCTTTGTCAAAATTGCACCAGATAAAGCAGAGCAAAGAGGAATGCTTTAGAGGGCCAGAAAGATGTGTATCATAGTGGTACTACCACCAAGAGACAGATATATGGGCTTATGCCTAAATCAAGGTGTGGGAAATGGACCCCAGGATTGAACCAATCATGACTAACTACCAGGGCTGGACGCAGTTCCTCAGAGGTATATGGAGGATGAGTCTCTTAACAAAACCAGGGTTATTAGCAAAGAAAGTGTGAGGGGGAGGAACTTAGGGATGTTTGGTTAAAGGAAATGCTTTAGGAGTAGGCAGCCATCAAAGTCTGTTGAAACACTCCTTCTGCCTTCATTATGTTCTATTCCTTTTAAGTCTAATAAATATTATAATCCTGGGAACAGGACCTTTTTCCTGGCATAGCCTCAGTTCTACCTCTGAGTTTGATTTCCCAGTTTATTTCCAATGTTGAGGAAACTTACACTTTTTTCGTCATTTCAAATTGTGAAATGAAATGGTATTTCTTTTATTTCCACATCTGTCTGTCCATTTGTGTGTCAACCTGTCTATCTCTGCTTTGTTTCCTGTGTAGAGTTTAAAAGAATTCTGGTGAAATTGTCGGGGTTGTCAGGGTTTGTTTATCAGTGTGTTATAAGAGTACCAAATTGTCTATAATGATGTGTGAATTTTGAAGAGTGATTCATTATTTTGGTTAATTGGAAAAATTAGGACCTTGGGTTTCTTGAACTTCTTCAGAGTTCTCGATAGCTTATTGACATGTCTGTGTTTCTACTCTTTATAGAACATTGGATATACCAGATGGAAGTCAACAAGTATCCCAGGAATTTACAGTGGACTGTGAGGAATTCCATTCCACCAGTGAGCTGCCTGGTCCTTCATCTATAGACTCTGGAACATTTAAAAAGGTACTGCTTTCTTTGCAACATTTGGCACCCAGGAATAGACACTTAAAGAGTTAAAGCACTGTGAGGTAACCCCTGTCTAATTAAAAAACACATCTTATAAGAAACATTATACATTATATACCATATATAAAATAAATATGTAATATTTATTATATAATTTACTGTGGTAGTTATATTTAACATAATTATAAAGGAATTTATATATGATATATATTATATATGATATCACATTGTATATCAAAGTACATGATAATAAGTAATGAGTCTCAATGATGGAGTCCAGTCTTTGCTCTTCTGTGCCTGCAGGCATTCTTCCTTACTCATAATGCCTTTCACCTGCTTTTTTTCCCTTTTATACAAGCTGTACTTTAAATTGAAGGTGTACAAAGTAATATGACATCCATGTTTGGAATTAGTAGGTCTTTCCCATAAAAGCACTTATACTTTTTCCTACTGTAAGGCATTTAGAGTTTATTATTTTATGAGTAGTTACTTCCCAAAGTCCAGATGTTTGCTCAGAAAGTTCTGATTGAACATTGTCTTAAAAGAACTGTTTTTTCCCAGAGGGGAGGTAGAGAAGTATATGCCTATAACCATATTCATTTACTCAAAAAAGGACAGTACTCTTGCACTTACTTGTCTACAGGATAGGAAAGCAGAATAGTATCTTTAATCACAGTGGGAATAAGAGCTGGTTTAGCCAACAGGCCTTGAAGATTGTATATATATATTTTTTACAACTTACTGGATCAGTGAGTTAGTAGTCTTCCTCCCCAAATGCACAAGACATTGCTTTAGTAATGCTATATAGTAAAAGTAAAAAAAAAAAAAAATTATTTACTGCAAGGTAAAAAGAGTTCTGGATATTAACAATAAAAGAATATTAATGTATTTATAACTCTTAAGCTATATAGCTAAAATAGCCAAAATGGTAAATATTATGTATATTTTAGCATAATTTTAAAAATCAGACTGAATATATAGCTCTCAATGGGAGAATACATGCTTAACATGTGCAAGGCCCCAAGTTCGATTCCCAGCACCAAAAACAAAGTTTTTAAAAAATAACTTAGTGATGGAAAGCAGTAAGAAAAAGGACATGATAAGGTTATTAGCTCATATTTTATATTTCATTAGAAGATGATAAAAGTAGATAGGGAAATTAAATACAGAATGCTTTCTAATATGACAATGCAGATCAATAAGTAGTGAAAATAGAAAATTAAATTTTATAAAGTATTGAAATAAAAAATCAAATTTAAATTGAAGAAAATTAAATAATTTGGCTTACTGTACTTTATACTTATTTGCAAATTGATTTCGTATTTTCTTTTTCTTCTCTATAACTAGAAAAACACTGATAAACCTGGTCACTGGCTCTAGATAGAGTTTCAAGTTATTTCCTCTATTTAGCCTTTAATAACTGTATCTTTTATCATTGAAGATAAAAATAATTCTATAAATGTAGTGCAGTTAAATTTTCTATGATGGTTGCTTAAGTTCCAGGAAACAGTTTGTGGCAACGTTCAAAAGCAGGCAAAAAATAAATTCCCTGAGGGGGTGATGGTGACAGGCCTACCATGTCTCCTCTCTTGCTCTGGGGTCTAGCTGGCAGTCCAGCACAGACTGTGCTTCACAGTACTGATGTTGTATCTAGGCCTGGTTTCTTGGCCCCTGTTCACAGGCTGCAGGCACAAAGCCCTGGGTGCTGGGCAGTGCACGGGAAAGGCCGGAAGCCAAGCCCAGGAGGAGGATGAGGCCAGTCAGTGTACCTGGGAGGACAGGGGCCTGAAGCTGCAGATAGTGAACTGAGATCCCTGTGCAGGAAGGAGCCAGAGCAGGTAGAAGGGCAGGGTCTCCAGGAAGAAAGCAGATGGAGGCTACTAGAATTCAGGCTATACTGTCTCAAAGTGTCACCTGGAATGGGGTCATCCAGCTACCACTTTTACTCTTTGCACTATTTTCACGCCCTCCCCCTCAGGGGTGGGCATAATACCTGCAACAGGAAGAGCTGGCTTTGAAGTCACCTTCTAGATTTGACTATTGTCTCCCTCTTCCTCTCTCCCACCCCTTCTCCCATACCCCGCCACCTACTCTTGAGCTCTGGCTTTCTCAGCCTTCCTCATTCTGTTATCCTGCTAGGCTGGTGAAGGGAGGTGGTGAAGCAACAGTATGTCTCGACCCCACTAATGCTATTTCAGCTTCATGTCTTTTTCTTTCTTTCTTTTTTTTTTTTTTTCTCCTTGAGAGAGAGTCTGGCTATGCAGCAGGCTGGCTTTGAAATCACTATGTATCCCAGGCTGGCCTCTAACTTGCGACTATCCTCCTGCCTTGGCTTCCTGAGTGCTGGGATTACAGGAGTCTACCACCATGCCCAGCTAGCTTCATGTCTTTTGAGATCTTGGCTAAGAAGGACCATTGGACCAGTAGTTTAGAAGTGTCAGAGCCCCACTACCTGGCCCATATTACTGGGAAAGAAAAGTTGTCTTTACTTAAATTGTATGTGGTTCATACCTGCAATGAGTGCCAGGGTGTCAAGGCACTTTCCATACCTTCCAAATCACCCTTAGTTCATTCTTCCCACTGAACCTGGCCATTTCCTGGAAAGTTGTGGATTTGCTGAGGAGCTCTATCTGGAACCCTGGGCCTTCCTTCCCAGGAGAAGGCATATATTTCTCTCTTAAGGTCCCTCAATTGATCCAGCCCTCTAAGTTGTATCTGTATATTCAAACCAATGTTCACACTTTTTAATTGTGTTAAAGCTAAACAGTTTGTGTTTCCCCAAGCAATCAGAATTTACCTACTCTTTCTATCTGATCTCTGCATTCTGTGTTACAGTATTTGCTTGTTGCTAATTTTAACATGCTGTAACAACATTCCTTGAAGCTGACAATGCTATATTGAGTCCTTCCATTAAAATAAGAAGACATTTACTCTACCTGCTTGTGTAAACGGAAATATGGATTGTTAATTACAAAGATAATATTGCTTTCAAATACATAAACAACAACTAGGAAAAAAGTGTAACTACAAATTAGAATGTTACTAGAATTTAAATTTTAGGTGGGAAAAGTTACAGAGGCTGTATATTCATACAAAACAATTTTTCTTTGAAGTTTAAATGGTTAACATTAAATCTTTAGTCAGTTGTAGAGTAGATGATATGTTTATTTAAAATACATATATTTCTAGCAGGCTACTATTTCATGTAAGAGAAAACCATAAGGAAGTGGTTTCATTAAATAAAAAACATATGGCAAACATGAATTAAACAACTTTTTTTTAACGTACAAAAGAGATTTAACATTAGACAATTTTGTGTCGCGTTGCATTTGCTTTCTTATGTACTTATATTTGTTATGTAGTATTTACTACTTAACTCATTTTGGGAATGCAAAAGTCTTAATTCCACTCTATGAAAGTATTTCTAGAACATGAAGGGAATCCCTCCCTCTTTCCCTCCCTCCCTCCTTCCCTCCCTCTCTCCTTCCTTCTCACTCTCCTTCCTTTCCCTCCTCTCTCTCCTCCTCCCTTTGTTAATTAATCTCTATTAATTAAAGCATTTCTTTAAAATAAGAATACTGAGCAATCAGTGTGTTATTAAAAGAGTGTTGTCAAAGAGTACAATTACCTTAATGAGAATTTCAATGGTTTGTATCATAAAAATCTCTTAATCCCCCTTCAATGCTAGTTACCTATTTTGATCTAGAAAATCATATGTGAATGTAGTGATTATAAATGAAATTGTCATATTTTCAATCTTTTTGGAGCCACATTCAAACAAGTAAAATGGAATAAACAGCCATTATGTAATTCAAGCAAAAACCACTATATTTTTGGTTTGACCATTTGGATCTTTTCTCTTTCAAGAACCTGGATAAAACTGCTCTTTCCCATTTTCTGTAAGTGTATGTGTGTCCATGTGCTTGTATATGTGTGTGTGTGTGTGTGTGTGTGTTTTTAAAAAAACCGACAGCCCCTTTCCTCCCAGAAACAACGTAACTACAGTCTGCAGCGAGTGAAGTCTTCCCAAGTCAGTACAGTATTCCTTCCACAAGTCACTTGTACAGGTTTTGGTCTGTGTCCTGTGATGTGTATCTGACTCGAGATTTAGGAGATACCTGTGAATCTCATGCTTGATATTGGGATGCTCCCAAGTTATCCTAGACAGATATCTCAGCTGCATTATTCTCACCTATTTCTGAAATGGTTCTACTACAGTCAACCTTTGGCAGCTTTAACATTGTCTACTTAATCTTTTAGTTGTTGAGGTGGTATATTTTGTAGTCCTTAGCCTGCCTATTCTAGTTTAATCAATAAGTGCAAAAATTCAACTCACTAAGCATTTGTTGAGGTAGCAGAGAGGAAAAAACATCTCCCAGTACTTTCTTTTCCATGTTTCCCTTGTAGCTAACCACTTTTTTGGTGCTGGGGTTTGAACTCAAGTCCTTGCACAGGTTAAGCACATACTTCACTGAGTTAACACGCATCCCGGAGTTGACTGCTTTGAGAGGGGATATATCCCTCTGTCCATTTCCCTTCCCATTTCCATTATTTTTCATTTTTCTCTCTTTTTATAGTTGCTAACCCAGGTCCACTGGTTTTTCATTGAATACCCAATCCCTTGCCTCACTTTATTTCTTAAACTAGACCAAGTTTAAAGTACTTGAGAGGCCTCAGACTCATTCATCCCATTCCAGCACTATCCTAACCCACGGCCCTTAGTGTTATATCTCCTCCACTGGTGGCCTGACCCACAACTCACTACAGGAACAGTGATCCCTAGGTTTCCACATTGTGTCGTAAGTCCCCCGGGCTGCAAATCTCACCAAAACAGTGCTTAAATCATCCTACCCAAAATCCTGAGCCTAACCCCCAACCCTAGTGCTGGGACTGAGGCATTTATTGACTATGTCACAACCTTTTCCGTTGTAACTTACTTAAGGGAACTCATAAGCGTCATCCATCTAGACCAGTGATGGCAAACCTTTTAGAGCTTTCAATGATAAAAACAGCCCCACTGCAGCATGTGTGCCATAGGTTTGCCACCACTGATCTAGACACTTCGGCAGTATATTCCACTTTCCTACTAGGACTTTGTTTTAAATTATCTATGACTTTCGATAGATTAGGGACAGCTGAACTTTTAGATCTGCTTTGTTCCAAGTATCTGCTTCATCATCAATTAGATCTTGTCGTCATTTCCCCCAACCTTGACCTGGGACCCATCCTATCCACATAGATAGGTCTAGTACAGTACCTAACCTCAGTCTCTCAGCCCTAGACGTCTGTGCGGCAGGAATCCCTATGCTGTATCATTATGGATCTAAAAAGCAGTGTTGGGGGGGCAGCAGTGGAACAAGGTAGGACAGTGTTAGGGGGAAAAACAAGAAAAAGAAGAATGTACAGCATATTAAATTTTGTATAAATATGCATGGTAATAGAATGTACATATATTTGTAGCTCCATTAAGAAAGTATGGACATTTATATTAAAAACTAGTAGTAATTTCCTGTGATAGAAGTAGGGGACAGTGAACACATAAGGGCACAAGCTTTTCACTGTGTACTTTTTTTTGTGGGGGGTGGTGCTAGGGATTGAATTTAGGGCCCAGCACTTGCTAGGCAGGCACTCTACCACTTGGGTTAAATCCCCACCCCCTACTATGTACTTTTATATGTTTTAATTTTTGAACCATGTAAAAACATTGCCTATTAATTTTTTGAAAATGGAATAATTTAAGCTATTTTGTAATTAAAGTTAAATTAAAATCGGTTAGGTATACCGGCATAATTTTTATGATTCTCCAATTTGCTGTTGACTCTGACAGTCCTGATTGCATAGTCTGGGAGGGCTATGGTCATACCTGTTTACTCAAGGGGCCATTTTATTCCCATTGTGTTCATGTCTAAAAACACTTCCCACTTTTTTTGTATTCGCAGACTTAACTCATCCTCTAAAATCCTGCTCAGATAGCTCCTTTTATGTGATCTCTGCCAAAGCTCTTCATTTTCCCCTGTGTGTTGTGGAGTCAGTTGCCTTGAGCACACCTTGAACTCAGCATTTACCTGGCTATTTGCATCTCCTTTCTCACTAGACTAGGACATCCTAGGGGGTCAGATTTACATTTATATGCCTGCAACATTATTTATAAATTTTGCATTAATGGATGCATCTATTCAGAGTTAAAAAAAAAAAAGTAGAAAACAACACTATTCCAAATGGGCAACATTTCAACTCCAGTATGAATTTTTTTGTTGTTGTTTAGGCTTTCAAATGTGGAGCAGGAAATCTCACCAAATACATGTGTACATAAATAAGCCCCATGTGAACCACAGAAAGACAACGTGACAGTTTGCAGAGCGTGACTCCGCCCTTCTCTAGCACTTGTGCTGTGGCGTCAGCAAGATCTAATTGAAAACAGAGCACAGTGGCATGGGAAACACTTTGTTTCCAAAAAGCCCCGTATCACTGGGTGTAGCAAGAGCTGTTTTTCTCTGCACTTGAGATTTCACAAGTAGGGCATGCTGGAGGGTGTTGCTTTGGTAACGTAAGTGTGTCATTACAAACAGTAGATTTGGTGTCCCCATTGTTTTATTCATAAAAGCAAAATATCTGGCCTCGTAAGGAAACAAAAAGATTGATTACCTATGTATAGCCAACTTTGGAAGTATCCAGGTTATCTACATCTACTTGTGATATTTTCCAATCTAAAGCATCATGGATGCTCACCAGGATGTAATAGGAAAGCTCAGTGAATGATTTGTTTTTCTTTCTGTCTTGAGTACATATGTTGTGTTCCTTTGAGGTAGTGATTATGGGTGCTATTTATTTACATATGTATAAATAAACATATAAATATATACTAGCCACTCCATTTCCTGGCTCAAACTAGAAGGCCTTGTCTGTTGTAGGTGTGTGTTGTTTTTTTATTTCCAAGAGCATGATAATACATTATTTTTCTTCCAAATATTGTATTTGTTCCCTGCAAAAAATTTCCAGTAGTATTGAAACGTCCGAAATAAAGATTTAAAGTTTCTTCACACTGAGAAGCAACTAGTTTGGTATGTATCCTTTAGTGTCTTTTTCCTGTGTATCTATGTAGTCAGTCTATTTGTGGATATTTTAAATTTTAGTTGTTTAAATCAGAAAGGCTCAAAGGCTGGGGTTATAGCTCAGTGGCAAAGCATTTGCCTAGAGTGTGTGGGGTCCTGCGTTCAATCCTTGGAATTGGAAATAAACCAGAAAGGATCGTTCACGACATACAATTTTCCAACGTATTTTTTTTTAGTAAGAAATCGTTGTGATTATCTTTCTACACTGCTGTCTGTAAGTATGCCTCTTTTGAATTGCTAAGTGGTATTCCATATATGTAATATGATGGATATACTATCATAGTTTTCTCTTCTTTGCATACAGATGTTTAAGTTGTTGTGCTTTTTACCTTTCATAGACAATGCTGCGTCTGTGCTTTTTTCCTTTTAGTTATTTCTGTGGGTTCCAGTTTTTAGAAGTGGAATTGCTGAATCAAAAGCATATATATTTTAAAATGTTACAGATACTATCAAATTGCCCATACAATTTTTATCAACTATATGAAGGTTGTATGTGATCATTTTTCTTCAGTTTGCCAGTCTGTTGGTATCTCATTATTTGTATTTGCAGTTCTTCAGTTAAGAATAAGGGTGAACTCTTTTTTTATGATTTGGCCTTTTTTATGAATCCTTTTCTAATATTATTCAGGTTTTTACGTTGCCTTGTTTATCTTGCTAGGATGCTGTGATAAAGTGATAATCCTTAATATTTAGAATTAGTAAAAGTTTTTTAAAATGTGGAACATTTTATCTTCTTTGTATTTCATCCCCCTTTTCTCCTTTTTGGAAAATACCTTAGTACTCTGTTACAGTCACCATTTAATTTTGTTTTGTGTTTGTGGGGGTGGAGGAGTTGTGTGTTGTGCGTAGAAGGAGCTAAGTAATTGAAAAACCCATAAAGCTTCTTTGCCTTTGCCCTTGCCCCAGAGCGGATGTCTGAGATGGGGAGTAGGAGTAGGACTTTTGAAATAATATGTTTTGATCATTCTACAGAGTGGAATCTCAGAAGAGGAACTGATTTGCTCTCCTTCTCACTCACCGCAGTTTAACTCCCTCTGTTTAAATGAATTTCTTGCATATAACACTAAAAATATTTACCACTTCTTAGACTTAAAGCACCAGGGACTGAAAACGTTGCAGTTGGTCCTTTGGGATTCTGGGTCTAGCTCCAGTGGAGATAGATCCCTTTCTCCTGGGTGATGATTGTCCTGACCAGCCTGCCCATCTTGTTCTAAGGAATCACTAATGATTTTAAACCATGGGGCAGATACAAAGCTCTATATAAGTAGTAATTAATGTTATTGTTCTCTGCCATCCTTAAATTTCAAGCTGAATTCCTACTAGCTAATGACACTCAGGAGAAAATTAAAGCTCTGGTGACATCATCCTCATAATAAAGAGGAGTCACTGGCCAGTGATGCTCATTTGTTTTCCTGAGGCCATCGAGAGAGGATCATATCATTTTGGCTGGAGAGATGAAAAGTTCAGGGTTTATTTTCTTCTGAATCCATGAAGGGTCTTTCCTAACCATATTACAATATTTGTTTTGATGAGAAATCCCTTGTTGAGATCCCTTCTTTTGTCAAGAACAAAGGGTACTGCTGTTGTCTGACTGCCTTTGGGACTACGGAAAGGATATCCTGAAGCATATGTAGCTGGAGACACAGCTGTCATCCTATAAGACTTTCTGTTGTCTTTTGAGAAAATCGAAAGGCTAATCCAATCCAGCATTTCAATGGGGGGTCGAACCTGCTGTGGGTGTGGCTGCGGCAGGTCTAATGGGTGCGCCAACAATCGCAGCAGGAGTGTCGACTCTCGGAATAGGTGCCCTGATTCCCGGAATAGATATGAAAATTCCAGAAACAGGTACTATGATCGGGATCTTGAGGTAAGTCCTTACTAAGGAAATCCTTCTGAGTCATTTTTTTCCAGTATATTTTTTAATAATGTTTGAATATGAGGTACATGGTTGTGAATTGGTATCTATTATTACTAGGGATGGCTGGCTAAATATTTCAGTCTTATATATTTGAAAGCACCCTGCCAGTATCTATTAATATATACTCATTTACTTATATTCATTCATTCTCCTTCTCTCTCTCCCTCTCTCTCTCTTCTCCTGCATCCCTCTTCCTCTCCTCCCCCTCCCCCTCCCCCTCTCTATCCCTTCTCTGTATTAAACAATTTTTTCCAGTTGCTTAGGACTTAATTAGCCAAGTAAATGCCAGTGAAGCTAGTTCCTGCTGGATATTGTTCTCCAAAACTAAACCCTCTCTATTTTAAGCTTCTCAAAATTTCCAGTGTTGCAGGAAAAAAAGCTACTTTTTGGTCTCTCAAAAGCCACTTTCCTTTGGGCTGGACTCATTTGCAGTATACCAAGTTCAATCAGATAATACAGTAATAAATCACATAAAAATACTTTGAGAAGTAGAATGATTCATTTCAGACTCTCAATGAACACCTCAGAATTGCTTTTTTTATACCAGTTTTGACAGATTATAAGAGTTTGATCCCCGGCACCAAAAAAAACAGATTGTAAGATTGAGAGGTGACTCTGGATCTTTACCCTGCTGGTTATTCACTATTCCCAATTCCTTTTTCTAAGAAGTTTTGTTTAGTATTAAATGTTCTATTCTACTCTGTAAAATGTAAGGTGGCCATCATCAGCAGCCTGAATTCATCTTTGCCACTCATTCATCCTCTTTTCTCTACCTTTAATAGTATATATTTGCTTTGTTCTGTGCATGATGGCTTTCAAGCACAGTATATCAACCTCATTCTGTAGTGTACTCTAGGAAAAAGCATACTCTGTGAATATCTCATGTATTCTTTTTTTCCTCTCGGTACTGATTAGAATCTAACCCCTAATTTAATGAAATAGGTATTGATTTTTAAAAATATATATGCTTGTGTATATATACTTGTGTGTGTGTATATACACACATACACACATGCGCACGCAGTGTACTTTTGAAAAACATCTAAGCACTGAGGTGATAGTTGATGATGGAATAAAATATTTGATGTTGGTAGTTCACTTACTACATCAGTCAAATGGACCCTTGTAGTTGTTTCTTGCATTCAGGAGATTGGTATTTTAATTATTCTTTTTATTCCAATGACCACTGATTTTACTGTCATTTTTTTCTTAGTGGGGCTTTGATTTCTCTCTGCCATTGTGCCTAATCACTGTTTTGGAAGCTTTAGTCAAATACCATCTATAGAAAGGCCGAAGGTTCATGTCCTTTGCTAATTATTGGTGAATTATCAGCAACCACGATATTTTTAATGATTTCCAGCCAGAAACATGGAATAAAATGTCCAGGAGAACATTGTGGGGGTGGCTAAAATGTGTGGCTGGGTAACTCTTGCAGACAACTCTAAATTTGCAGAGCTTTTGTGACAACTTGTGGTTGTGAGAGCTCTCTGTGATCATGACAAGAGCAACCAAAATGAGTAATTCCAAGGCCATCTGGGTCGTCTTGGTACATATCAGACCATCTAATACAGTGATGGTGAACCTTTTAGAGATGAATGCCCAGACCACAACCCAGAGCCCACTTACTTATTGCAGAGTGCCAACATGGCAACTAAACCTCAATACTGAGGTTTTTCACTGAGGAAAAAAACCAACTCATACATTAACATTTTTTGTCTTAAAAACAATGTGCATGCCATAGGTTCACCACCACTGAAACCTAATGCCATGCTTGCTTTTGAAGAAGGACCTTGGAAATCAGAGTTAATATGCTATTCAAGATGATCCAAGGAAGAGCTCTGAGTCACAAGGGACCATTTTCCTATTTCCTGTATTATAATTTATAATGAAGTTTGCCTAATTTAAAAAGTGAGAAAAACAGGTTTTTTGACATCGAATGCTGAAATTCCTAATTGTGTTTTTCAAACACAGGGCCTTTGCACTGAACTACATCCCCAACCCTTTTAAAATTTTTTGAGGATCTTGATAACTCACTAAATTGCCCAGGTCAGGCTTGAATTTATAGTCCTCCTGCCTCATCCTCCCAGAGTGCTGAAATTGCAGGTATGCACTATCATGTTCAGTTTGAAACTCCTAGTTTAGAACATTTCCCTGTTAATGATGATGCCATTCAGATGAGTGCCCTTGTATTCTTATCACCTTTCCTAACCCCTAAAGTAACCAAAAAGAATATCAGTATACTATAGAGTTAATTTCCAGGAGTTTAGGAAATTTGGTGATGTTTCACTGTAACGTATATGTTAAGTCAAATATTGAACTTTTTCAGACATTCTACAAAATGACAAAACATATTATAAAAATAAATAATACTTTTAAAAATTCTTCTTTGATTTTCTGTTTTACTTTAAAGCTGTGCTAATCTAAACTTCTGTTTTATCTTTAAAATTCTAATTAAACACTAGCTCATTTGTCGTTTGCCTGAATTCCTAGTTGCTATTATCTGATATTTCCTGTATTCTCGTGGAATTTTGTAATATTCCAAGTAACGTCTCCATATTATTATTTAGAAATTATATCTCTTATCCACTAGACAGTTGGTTTCTTTAGAGCAGGGAACTCATGTCTTATTCATACCTAATACAGTACCTGGCATAGAGAAGACACTCAATGCAGACAAATGGCAATGAATGAATTATAAAGTGCTGAATGTAGCTAAGGGCCAGAGCTCTGATTCTGGCTCCTCTGTAGACCACAGTTCTCCTCTGTAGACCAGTTGTGTAGTCTCAGGTTAATTCACTTATCCTTTCTGGGCATCAGTTTTGGTATCTGCAAATTCGGGATGGGAGATGGATGAGATAGTGCTCTGGGGAGCTGTAAGCCTTCTGTGAGATGCCTCAGAGATACAGAGACTACAGTGGCAGGAAAGCAAAGCTGAATGAGGGGAACTCAGGCTTGTAAGTTTCATGCTGTGTTTTCAAGGCTCTGAGAACTGCTCTTGTATCTCTTCGCAACATCTGACTGGATCTGTGTAATTTCCTTTGAATAAAATACCGTACTGCTGAAAAAATTCAAAAAACAAGTGGCTAGATTATATATATCTTTTTACTTCTAGTATCTGTGATTTTATGGAATAGTTTTATTAATTTATCTTGTCTTCGTATTACATTTTAAAAGAAATTTTAGCACATTACTATCATTAACTTATTGTGTATATCTCACCCCACCCCCAATAGAGATGTTTTTGGTTCTATTTTTATTAAGCCAATTTATCTGTTACATCCTGTGAATACTCTTTAAGCTTGAGTAAACTACTTTTCTCTAATGGATTTTTTTTTTTAGTTTGTAGAATTACTCTTAAATTTGATGACCTTCCCATGTTGCTATTTGATCTTGGAATTAGCTGTTTTTTCTACCTTCATCTTTTAAAAAAGATTAAAGTAGCAGATATTTTCAAAGTTGTGAGTAAATATTTACTGACCATCACTCAGAGTTCTGAATGGAGCCACATATAATTTGATAGCACATGTAACAATGAAAGAATTAGTGGGTAGATGATAGGAGAAAAGGAAAGAAGCACCTGAAGGTCAAAGTACATGAAATAAACAAAGGTGTTGAAATATCCATGTGCTCAGCATTCATTCAAAGCTCACTAAAAGTCCTCTGCAAATTTAATGCCAGCATTCCGCCAGTGGTCTGTCTTTTGTTCCCTATTTGATACATGTGCTATTTATTTATTAATCTCACACTTGTTAATGAGGTACCTTGGGAGTTTCTTCTTTCAGCAGAGATGGAAGGGAATGAAAAGGGTATTTCTGGGAACTATACTGACTAAATCAGTTACATAAATTAGCACCACCTTAGCCTGAAATAAAGGACAAAGCAGTTTTATTTAAGATTTAAAAATAAGATACAACATATCAGTTGCATTTAATACTACATTGCTGTATCTTGCAATTAGGAAAAGCATCACAATCAGATCCCAGTTGAATATAAGAGTATAGGTTAACCAAAGTAGAATGTGTTTGGCTGGAGAGAATAGTACAGAAAGGAACCTTAGGAAGTAGAGTTTTTTGTTTTTGTTTTTGTTTCTGTTTTTTCAGGAGTGTCAGGCTGGGGTCCAGTCTTTCAACTCAGGCAAAGAAAATGTTGCAAGGTCTTGAGCAAAGATAGGTATTTCATGATAAGTGAAGTATTTCAGAGACCGTGTCATTGCTTTTTCTGGAGTGATGAAAGGGTTGAGTAGAGGGAAATAAAAAGTTTGAAAGTAGGTGGGGATGGAATCTCAGAAATAGCCCAGGTGGCTGCTAACATAGTATGGGCTTGGGTCATTGGCAGAGGCTGCTAGATGGAATGAATTCAGGAGATTGGATGATAGATGTATCATGCAAGGAAAAGTGGATGGAACAAAAAGATTTTAAGATTTTAGGAGCCTAGAAAAATGATGTTCTTGGCAACAGATGAAATTCTTCAGAAAGGGGGCTTTGGGTGTGACTGTGGTAGAGCTCTTACCTAGCATGTGCAAGGCCTTGAGTTTGGTCCCCAGCACGAAGAGGGAGGGATAGGGGAAGAGTGCAGAAAGGAAACCTGCTTGCAAGGAAAATTCTACTTGTTCCTTTTTAGAAAATATTGACTTTGAAGTAGTATTTTGAAAAGTAGCTAGAAAGTTTTAGGGGAGGGAAAGGGGCGAGAGAGAGAGCCAGTGAGCGAGCAAATGGACTTGAAATATTGTCAGAACAAATAAGCTGAAGACTTTTAAAGCCTTTGTTTTGTTTTATTCTTGGAGGGTATTGTTTGTTGAGTAAATTAACATCAAAGTTCATTTGGCAGCAAAATGTGACCTGAACTGATACGAGGCAGTGTATTTATTATCTCGGAGTGTATAGCTGTACATTTTTGCCACTAAAACATTAATGTATATTATGTTATTTGCAGATGCTATCTTTTCAAAATCTGATGATTCTTTAAAAATATTTCTGGCCCCAAGGAGCTTTTCATAAGGGCTTTTGGGTCTGTATTAAGTTTAGAGAAAGCATGGCAGTGAGATGTCTTACAGAATCATGTGACTAGAGGTGGTCAACTTTTATAAGTGTTGGATAAATTGTGAGAGACTTTGAGTGATTAAACTTAGAAACAGGTTGAAGGAGAGGAAAGCCTAGGAGGGCAAGATTAGTGGTTGTCAAACGAGTAGCACATTTAAGGGAAAGGCTGCTGGTTAAAATGGGGGAAAGTGGACAGTTTTAGAATCTGAAAAGAGCAAAAAGGAAGCAGGAAAATTCTAAAAATTCTTCCGAATGAGAGAATAGTCGGGACGGTATACACTGGTTGCCAGGAGGATGTTGAGCATAGGTGGACCATGACTTTGGAGAGGAGAGACACTCCTTTCACACTAAGAAGTACCAGAACGTGAAGTTGGCACAAGAAGAAACTCACGCTGAAAAGTTACTTTTCTTTGTATAGACAAAGTTATTACCCAGAAATGTGTGTGGGGGAGAACTGATGATCCAGGAGAGTGTGATGGTGGAGAAACCAGTGACTACAGTGTGACGGCTGCTAAAATGGCCAGGAGTCGTTAAACGCCATAAATCCATGATCCAGATGTGTGCAGAGTAATACTCGGCTATGACAGTCTTTTAGTCATTGTGATCTGAAGATTTCCCAGTCCACAAAAATGTAAAGTGTTTTTATTCTCCCAACAGATGGTAGATGTGACACATCGAATGATGCACATGAAATAGTCCTTCGTCAATGGTTTTCTCAAGAATGAACAAGTAGTTATACCAGGACTAAGAACATAACTACTATACTGTAATAGTCTCCTAGTTGATTTCTCTTCCTCTTGTTTGTTTTGCAGTATTGAGGATTGAACCCAGGGCCTTTCAGCCCAGAGCTACGTCCCCACCTCCCCTCCTTTTTTTTGACACAGGGTCTTACTAAGACACTGAGTTTCCCAGGCTGGGGTTGAATTCAGTATCTTCCTGCCTTAGCCTCCCAGACAGCTGGGATTATAGGTGTATAACACAAGGAGCCCTCTGTTTGTCCCCTTATTCCCTACGATTCTCTCCTTACGAAGAAGCTAGGTTCATCTTTTATATATAAATCAGATTCTACTCCTCTGCTTTCAAATCTCCTGTCTTGATCGAGGTTACAGACCCTTCATTAACTGGCTTTGCACCTGCTTAACTGACTACCCTTCTCCACTGTTCACCTGCTCATGCTCCCCCCAGCACACTGAACTCCTTGCCTGATGAATATAGCATTACCTGTTAGCTTGGCTTTGAATGTAGCTGCCCGTGTCCTTAGGGGGATGATTGCTGCTTGTCCTTCCTGTCTTAGCTCCAAGGTCACCTCTACAGAGAGGCTGCTTAGACACTATTACCACAACCTACAGGAATTATCTGCAGAGTACTTTTCACTGTAAGATAATTCCCTGCTTATTTGATTGCCTGTTTCCTCTCCTACACCCTAAGCTTTATGCAACAGAAACTTTTGTATCTTTTGTTCACCTCTTTTTCTCCATTCCTAGTACAACGTCTAGCACATACTAGGTGCTCAGTCAATATTTCTTGAATGAATATTTCTCTGTATTTTTTATTTTAAACTTAATTTCCTTTATTTTATTTCTTAAGAGCCACTTAGTATTTAGTTGGTATGCAGAAGTTTGTTCAGTTTTTAAATTTGGTTTGATTTATTTCAGAATGACATAGTAAATAGAGGACAGTGTTTCTCTTTCTACAGTTCTGTAACCATCCCTGCATTTTTTTTTTAGGTAGTCAAATTCAAAATCTGTTTTGTGTCACAATCTTCTCCTCTACTGCCCCAACTAATGGCATTAAAAGAAGAGGAAAGATCTTGCAAATGTCTTGCATAGCAGAAAGTACTTTTTGTTAGGAAGCACTTTTGTGACCGACAGCTTGGGGACTATCCCACAGCCTACAAAGCTGCCTGTGGAAGCAGGGGTGGGGTGGGAAGGGATATCCAGCACCCTGCTGAGCATTCAGGCTGCCTGGCTAAGTCCTGACTTTTTCTGAGGACAAGGAGCTTCCCTCCTCCCCTAGTCCCAGAGGGGAGGATGCAGTTGCTTCCCTCCAGTCTGTCCAACACCAGGTTGGCAAACACAACACTATGACACATGCAGAAGAATTCAGAATGACTTCAGCTTATCCATCCTTCAGGGAGGTCACTGAAGAAATACAAATAAAATACTCCTGCATTATTATAAAGATGAGTTGGGTTGGGGATTTAGCTCAGTGATTAGAGTGCTTGCCTTGCAAGCACAAGGGCCTGAGTTCGATCCCTGGCACCACAAAAAAAAAAAAAAAAAAAAGATGAGTTTAGAGCAGGAGCCGAAAAGCTGGTGTATAATCATAAAAATGAAATTAGGCACATCTGCTCGGACTACCTTCCTACACGTGATTTGCACAGCTGTACTAGCTGTCACACAGTGTAATTAATAGATGGCACTCCTACAAGTCCTCTTACCCCTGCCTGTGCCACGAGGCCTCCTTATACTTTGCATTGTGCAATCATTAATTAACCCATCCTTCAGTGCCTGAGTTGGGTATCATTATCCCTGCTTTGCAAACAAGGAAAAGCAGGTGTCACCAGGCTCAATAAAGAATCCTGAAATTCTTGACTCTCAGCCTAAACTTGGGTTTCCTGCATTATGGAGTCAGTCTGTATTATCATTGAAGACAACCAAGTGGAAACAACCCAAATACATGTGCTCGTAGGATTTGAGCCCAGTTGTGGTTGACGTGACAGGAGACTGTACTTCACTTGGCATGGTTGGGTGCTGGAGGAGAGGACTGTGTTGGGAAGGCAGGAAGGTGGCATGGGTAAATGGAGGATAAGTGCATTACAAGAGAGCTGAGCTTTTTGAGGCTGCCCCTGAAGTATGAAAAAACATGTTAGTCTTTAGAGGGTAGGGCTGAGCATGGAACTCAGTCTTCCCTTCCATATTTTTCCAAAGGAAATGTCGATCTTCCTTCCACATTGTTCAAAAGTGTAGGGATGGTAGAATGAAGGTCCATGAAAACCGAACACATGCTCCCCAGTATGTGAGTATTCTTTGAAGATATTTCATAGGCAGCTGCCTGGTCTGCTGATAGGTAGTGCTGGCGTGCTTTCTAATAGTCATGTTTCCACATGATCATATCTATTTTAGTCTTTTCTATAAATTATTTAAATGAACCCAGAAGCTTCCCTCTACCAAGTGGGTAAAGTAGTATGTAGGGGTTCTGGAGCATTGTATCTCAAGAAGAGTACTTTCAGGAGACTGGTACAATCTTCTGGATGCAAATTACTCTCTCAAATTGGCTACAATAGCACTAACAATTAGCAGACAAGTGGGATGTAGGTCAACCTGGAAGGCAACCCCTGGGCTGTTTCAGTTTTCTAAACTTCAGCCTTCCTCTTTCCCCTCACTCCAGCAAGGATGTTAGCCCTGTTAAGTACTTTGTACCAGGTACTTAAGAGTCTTTTTTATTTATTATTATTATTATTATTATTATTTTTTTGGTGCTGGGAATCAAACTCAGAGCCTTGCATTTGCTAGGCAAGTGCTATACCACTGAGGTAAATCCCCAACAAGAGTCTTGTTTATTTGCTTGTCATAGACACAAAAGAATCTTTCACCCCTTAGCTCTTTTATTTGGTCCAATGTGGGAGAGAAGTTTAATAGTAACTATTCAAGCATTCCTTTCAACAGATTGAGCTGACCAGTAAAAAATATACTGATTCAGATATATATATATATATATATATATATATATATATATATATATATATATATATATATTTCTTTTTGGTGCTGGGGATTGAACTCGGGTCCTTGTGCTTGCAGGGCAAGCACTTTAACCACTGAGCTAAATCCTCAGCCTGATTCAGATATATTTTTAAGCAAAACATGTTTCTCCAAACATGAGGTGTATCATTATGGCTTTTGCTTCCCTTTTGCAGAGAGAAAAAAGCATCACAGCAGCCTGTGAAAACTTACAGACATAATTTGCTTTGAATTTTTAATCAGGAGTGCAATTTGGAAAAAAAAAATCCTTTCTATGTATTCTTTCTTCACAGAGCTGTTAGACTAGGAATTGATTTAATTGGTTTTTTTTCTTTTTAAGTTAAATCTGTGACTCTCATGAACTGTAAATATATGTTTTCATGGAAATATAAGTTACATAAATATTTTGGGGAATAGGGATATAAATCTGAACTGTAATACTTGACTATATAGGATCACAAGAAGTGAGTTGTTCTAAACAACAGTTTTATAGATTACTTATTTTTTTATCTTTTAGGTTAGAGACTTTAAATTTTTTGTTCTTTTGAATAAAAACTATGACTTGGTTACTTATTTTTCTTTAAAGAACAGAATATACTAAATATTATTTAGGTTTTTCTTGATGATATATGATTATTATGCTTAAGAGCTTTTTTTACTTTTAATTTTTTATTTTATTTTATTTTATTTTTTATTTTTTTTACCAAGAACATGTATTGGTACATTGTATACATAATGACAACGTTCATCATGGTTATTTTGTACCTGTACACGATGTATCTTGGTTCCGCACCTTCCCCACCCCGCCCTTTCGTTCTAGAGCTTTTTGATAAAAATAATGTTCTCAGAGCTTATTGAAGTGTGTATTCTTTCTTTGTGTGTGTACCCCAGCTATACCCAGCCCTGAAGTGTATGTTCTATCTACTATTGTGGTAAATTATCATTCTTGTATTATTTTCAGTAGTTTTTGCTAGAAGCTTCCTTTGTTCTGTCTTTTTAAAAAATTTGTCAGTGCGCACCTCTCCAAATTTTGACATTTTCATTCATTTGAAAATTAGCTAATATTGCTTATTAGAATATTCAATAAAGAAAGGGTAAAATGGGCTTGGAATGGAGCCAAAGATGCCCTCCCCAAACCTAACTATCATTATTAAAAATTATTTTTTTATTTTGGAAACTTTGAATCTTATACAAAAGTAGAGATAACAGAATTATGAACTATCCCACCTCCTCACTTCTATTTTCATATCATCCAATCTCAACAATTATCAACTTCTGTGAAATGTTGTTTCCACTCTACCCTCCCAACTCTCTCATCCCACAGTAACACATATGAACACACACATACACACAATACTTCAGATTAAAGGCCAACCACCACATCAGCATGAACTCATATGTATCTTTTTTTTTTTTTTTTTGTGAGTGCTGGGATCAAACTCGGGATCTTGTGCTTGCTAGGCAAGTGGTCTACCACTGAGCTAAATCCCCACCCCTCTCATATATGTATTATAGATACAAATAGTTACATACAGAAATATGTAGACACATTTGTATTTGTAGTGGTTAGTCTACAAAAATATATTTTATCTGTCAGCTGAGAAGGCCTAGAAGCAGTGACACCCCAGTGACAGCACACCTAGAGCCCAGATCTTGGTTTCTAATACTAGCCTTCCATAAAAATAAACCAGCGTTCCTTGGTGAAAATGGCTGATTGTAAAACTAGGGCATAAAATATTTAAGAAGAACCTGGAATAAAAAAGGGCCAGGCTGGAGGTGTTGCACTTTCCTACCATGCATAAGGTCCTTGGCGCCATCCCCAGCACTGCAGCGGGAAAAATGCTAAGGACACACAAAATCATAGTGGTGAGGGTATGGCAGAAATAGAAGCTAACTGAAAAAATTCCTAAGGCCAAAGCTAGAAAAATTAGAGTTAAAAAAAAAAGGCATTATACTGTAAACTGAAGTATAAAACAAATATCCTTGAGCCCATATAAAGAAATTATTGAATAAATAAATTAATTGAAAAGAAGAGACACATCTCCTATGCAGAAGAATTCCAAATAACTTATATAAATGTACCACCTTTTAGTAGGAGGAGCATAAAACTCCTCACTAATGAGTTCCTTCCAAAGAGTACAGTATGGAAGCAAGATAACAAAGTGATTTCATAGCACAGAAACTGACAAATACTGTCTCAGTGGGGTGGTCAAGATCAGCCTCAACCTTGATAGGTCACTTTGATAGTAGATACCCTGAATGGAATGTGATGGATATCATATTGACTTCTATGGTCTTCTGCCCCCAAACTCATAGCCCCAGTGTGATCATGAGAAAAGTGCCACACAAATTCTGAAGAGGTGTATTCTACAAAATAGGTGACTAGTAGTCTTCAAAACTGTCAAGGTCAAAATTAAGCCTGAGAAACTATCACAACCAACAGGAGTCTAGGGAGACATGATAACTAGATGCAATGCGGTATGCTGGATAGATTCTGGAACAGAAAAAAAAATTAGGTAGATTGAATCTGACAGTGTATGCATTTTAGCTAATGGTAGTATATCAATATTGACTCTTTCATTGTAACAAATGTACTGTACTTGGGTAAGATGTAAATAACAGGGAAAACAGGGTATGGTGTATATTGGAAATTTCTATACTATTGTCTCAGTTTTTCTGTAAATCTAAAACTGGTCTATAAAATAAAGCCTAAGACTGAGATGTAGCTCAGTGTTAGAGAGCTTGCTTAGAGTGTGCAAGGCTGTGGGTTCAGTCCCTAGCACCACAAACTAATAAATAAATGAAAAATAAAGTCCATTAAACTAAAAAGCTGTTCTTGTATCATCTCTTCCATACATATTTAATAAAATATATCTATATATCTGTGTATGTATGTTCTTAAAAAACATGGCCACAACACTGTTATCATACCAAAGAAGTTTTTTGTTTATTTTCCATACTGGATATTGAACTCGGGGTCTTACCCCTGAGCTACATCCCACCCCTTTATTTGTTTGTTTGTTTGCTTATTGAGACAAGGACTCTGTAAGCTGTTAGGTTGCCCAGGTTGGGCTCAGACTTGTGATCCTCCTGCTGCAGCCTCCCAGAGTGCTAGGATTATAGGCTTGCATCACCATACCTGGCTCTAGAGAAGTTATTGATAATTAATATTATAAATATCCAGTCATTGCTCTTATTTCTCTGATTGTCTCAAAAGTATTTTTGCAGCTGGTTTGTTTGAGTCAGGATTAAAACCAAATCTGCATCTTGCATTTTGTTAATCTGTTACTTGAAATTCTTATTAATTTATAGCAGCTCCTCCTTTCTTTTTTTTTCCCTTGGAACTTATTTATTGAGAACTCTAGGTCATTTTTTTATATGAAATTTTTCATATTCTGGGTATGAGTGGATTTATCCCCGTGGGGTCCTTTAGCTTTCCTCCATCCCCAGTATTTACTGGTAAATAGTAAACTGATCATTGGATCTTGATTAGATTATTTTGGCAAGAATGTTTTTCAGATGGTGCCTTGTATACACATCATACGATGCAGGATTTACCAGTCTATTTTATGATACGACAATTGATGTCATCCTCTCAATCTATTCTTTTAAAAGCCTTTATCTGACAGTATTAGCAGCCCTTGATCTCTGTTGCCTAGATCCATTGACTCATTTTGGCACAGTTATTGACTGAGATTTTTCTTTTAGAGGAAATACTCCTTCATTGGTGGTTTTGCTATCCTGAAAAACATTTGAAAAGAAAAGCAGAATAAATGCTTGAATTTCTCCCTTTTTTCTCATCAATGATTGGATGGTGAAATATAATAAAATAATAGTGTTACATCCAGCAGGGAATCCTGGGGGGGCCGGGGTCCCCCATAATGACCCTCCCTCTGCTTCTCTTTGGGTTCTTGCCCTTACCTCACTCCCGTGAAGAATGGAGAATTGGGGCTATTAGCAGAAAGTGGGTGAGTCAGGACTGCTACAGTGCAAAACAAAAGTTTATTTATAAAGTGTGGCAAATATAAGGAAAGCAGAAGAGAAGCTATCTTAGCAGCAGAGTGGTGCTGCAAAATAGGGGGCGTCCCGCTTGGGGAGCTGGATGCGTGTGAGCTGTGTCCACACTTACAGAGGCAAATCGTTTTGTTGATTGGTGTGGGCGAGGCCAATCAGGCTCATAGCCTTTGTTTCTGGGAAGGGGACACGGTCAGCATACGGTAAATGTGAGTGACACTTTCATAAAGGGTATGGTAGGGTACATTTTTTTCAAGCACATCGTACACAGATAAGCATGCAACAAATTTACATTCATCAGCTCCAGATGAGCATGGATGATTTTACAGTGTCTCTCATCTGTGTTTTGCTGTAGGTTTTTTTATGTCCCTCTAATCTACCCCTACAAAGGAAGCATGTATTCATGTAAGTAGGATCAAAAGTAATATATTTTCAACTTACCAGTTTTCAGAATGAAGATTAGTGCTTTTAAAATTTTCAGATGTGGCCAGCAAGTTTCACTGTTGTTGGCTCTGCTGTTTGCACCTATGTAAAAGTTATGTTAATAAATACACTGTCAAGGAAAAAGGTGAAAAACATTGATTCATTAGGCTTATGAGTCACTGGTAGGCTTTTTATGTTTGAAAAGGGACTTCTACTCCTGGCATGGTAGCGCAGGCCTATAATTGCAGCACTTGGCTGGCTGAGGCAGGAAGCTTGCTGTGAGTTCAAAGCCAGCCTGGACTGACTAGCAAGTTCAAGGCCAGCCTGAACTACATAGCAAGACCCTGTCTCAAGAAACCAAAAATAGGCTGAGTGTGGTGGCATATGCCTACAATCCCAGCACATGGGAGGCTGAGGCAGGAGGATCAGTTTGAGTTCCAGCCTGAACTACATAGTGAGACCCTGCCTTAATCAGTCAGTCAGTCAGTCAAATGAATGAATGAATGAATGAGACATTTGCAGTATTATTAAGAAAGACATTCCAAAATAAGGAAATAGCAGAAAGGGAATGATGTTCTCAGCAAGGGTGAATGATCCCTGACACTGTCACTGGGACATTAAAGGCCCAAACGAGAGGAAAGAGAAAACCAGGTGATGGATACAACCCAGTGAATAAAAAAGAAGGAACAATAGGGAAAAAAGAGACATACACACCGCGGCAAGAACGTCACTCCCAGCATTCTGTGTCCCAGTGATGTCAGTTACTGATCACTTGTTTTGCCATTTCTTTCCTGGATTCCTTCTCTGCTCCGAATGCTAACTATAAACTATAAGGACAAGAGTAAGTTTTCTTTCTCTGTTTTTCTTTTAACTTCTGTGGTATGTAAAATAATTTTCTAGATGTGTGATTTCTAAAAACATGTTGGCCCATTGTCATCTCCTGCACAAACTATCAAATAGACTTGTCCTAGGTATACTGAGAGATAAACATGTTTTTGCTTATTCCCTGAGGAATCCAGCACATGAAGAGTTGACATGTGATAGTATCTTTATAAGACGTGTGCTGCTTGCTTAGAAAGAGTGAAGAATGACTATATTTGCCAAACTAGATGATGACTTAGAAGCTGGCTTGGAGTAGGATTGAAAAAGACAAACTGTATCTTCCAGTGTATCTGTGGTCATTTTTTGGAAAACCTGTGTGTTCAGATATTGTTGCTTGTGACTGCTACGCCCTTGCCAAGGTTTTTAATATAGCCCTCAGTGTTTTACTAGGTATTATAATGTATAACAATATGCAGATTTTTTAGTATTATATGTTTCTCTTTTATGTGTTTTTTCATTTAAGAAAAAATTTCTTTTAATTGATGTTTTAAACTAAAAAATGTGTTTTAAGTTTTTTTTTTTCCTTGGCAATAGAGATTGAACCCAGGGCTTTTGCACTGAGCTACGTCACCAGCCCTTTTTATATTTTTTATTTGAGACAGGGTCTCACTAAGTTGTGCAACCAGGACTTGAAGTTGGAATCCTCCTGCCTCAGCCTCTCTCAGTGCTAGGCTTCATGATGTTAAAATAGTTAAACATATGATATCAAGCCTCCATTTATATTCTTGTTTCCTTTTTGTCATTAAGGTTAGGGCAAACTTCAGTAGGTTTTAAAAAAAGAGAGTTCATTGCACCTATTTACTGAATTCTCTTAACCTATTAATAAATACCATGTAACAGGTTATCTTTTAATCACAAATTGAGGTAAAAGGCTCTAACTAAGGATACATTCCGTTAGCTTTTAAATTTTTAGAATAATTATGTAAAATCATCCCAAGTATTTTAAATGCTAGTTCTTTAAGGAGAATTGGAGACAGAGGCAACTAATCAGCTCTGCTGGTTATTTACTTCTTTATGTTTTGAGGCACACAGGAAATATTTTAGCCTAAGAATTATTTCCTGCTTTAAAGGAATTTAAAAAATGAATGAGAAGGTAGAAGAAAAGCACATGAGAAAATGAAACTCCAACCTAAGAGCAAATGTGAAATTAGTGTTACCTGTAATGAACGCTTTGAGAGAAGGATTTCAATACACTCTGATTGTCTGGGAGGCCTCTGGGCTAGACTGCCGTGTGAATCAGTTGGATCGGCTCCAGTAGGTGAGGTGACATTCTGGGAGGGAAAAGCTCCGTGGGCAAAGATAAAGAGATAGACAAGCACGTTGTGTGTTTGGGGAAAGTGGAACATACCAGTTTGGTTGGAGTGGATGGTTTGTGCAGGTACACAAAGGCAAGATGCCCCGAAAGATGGAGATTGCTGTCTTGCTCAGGGCTTTAAAAGTGTGGGCTTTCTCTTGAAGAGAGTGGATAATTGCTTAAGGTCTTCAAGATACAGATGTTGAGACAAAATTTTTGATTTGGAAAGAACAAATGATTTTGCTTAGATGGCAGAAGGAGACGAGAAGCAGGCTGACGACAGAGGTCCTGAGCTCATGGCCAGGGAAGAGGCCAAGGACCTGACATTTTGAAGAGTGGTATATTTGTTCTTTTATAGAAATCAAATAGTTTTTAGTGAAGTCTCCATTGATTTCTATTGGGAGTAAGTGTTGGTGAACTATGATAGAATAATAGTAAACAAATACTCATGTGAGAGTAATACATTTTCTACTTACCAGACTTGTTCTGTGACCTCCTAGTATTTTATGTTTCATGATATTACCTGTCTGCCTCTCTCCATGAAGACTAGGTAGGCATCACTGAACTCATATCTTAGTTAGATCAAGTGTATTTCCAAAATTAAACTAGTGGAGTATGTTAACTTTGTACAGAGCACAGGGGAGTCTCTTTAACCCCAGAGAATGGGAACGTGTTACTTTTTGTACAAAATTGTCAAATGCCTGGGATGAGCAGTATGACAAAATGGAGAAAGCTGTCAGACACTGGAAGCCTGTGGATTTGATCCTGTGAAGTTTCTCCCCAAAATGGTTGTAGGACCTGGGGCATCTCACTCATCCTTATTGGACAGTGTCATTTACAGAGAATAAGTTCATAAACTCCAAGGCTCTTTCTAGCTGTTCTCTTCTACAAATATGTAAGTCAGGTCTGACACCCAAAGTACATTTAATGCAATGGATTTATATGCGTACTTCCAGTCAGAGAGTCTGGTTGAATTTCCTGTAGGCTATGACAGTAAGAATGACGTAGCAGTGGGCTTATCTATGATTAATTCTCGAGAAACTTAAGTAGAGTTTTTTTTTTTAATGTTGATTGTATGTCAAGTTCATTAGGTCATTCAGTAAATTTCCTTCCCCCATGAATCACCCTTAAAAATAGGTTAGCTTGCAGATGTAGTTTGATGAATGATACTCTTTTTTGTAATTTTTAAGGGGTAGTTGCTGGGGGCTTTATGAATATTTCAGGACCAGTCAACAAAACACATGAAGTGAGACCAGTTCCTTATGCCAAATGACAAGCACCTTTGAAAAGACTGAAAGTATGGTGAGTTGGTTAAAAGCATGGATTCTGACATCACATCTGCTCTGGCTCAAATCCAAGCTCTCCCACTCAATATCTGTGTGACTTTGAGCTAGTTACTAGACCTTTCTGTGCTTCCATTTACTCATCTGCCTCAGTGGGTCACTGTGAGGATTACATATGTTTATTACTTGTAAAGCACTTAGAATACTACCTACCATAAGTATTTGCTCAAGTGTTGTTACTGGACAAGGCAAGGAGAAAGATAGTTATTTAGGAAGGCACCCTGGCTTGGACAGCTACAGGCATAATTGCATTAGACCCAACATTTCTTCTTCAACATGAGTTCAGCTGTTTTGGTGATTTTTTTTTTTATTGGTCGTGTTGTAATTCCAAAGCCACAAAAATGACCTTATTCTAATTATTGTTTCATCCTATTTGCATTTTACTAAAGATGGGAATACTTTGTCAGTCTGGGCTACATACTTTTAAGGAGGAATGTTCCACAGTAAACTGAAGTGCAGGAAGAGCGAGTTAGAGGCAGAAGTAAATGAAGGAAGTAGATCTTGTTTGCATTGTGCTTTCAGTAGATAGTGAATATTCATGTAAAGGGTATTTCCTGGGGAAAGTTGTGCTGTACGTAATTCCAGGAACCAAAATGTCAAGGTCAACTGAAGCAGAGTCAGATTTCCTAAAACTAGTCTTTTCCAAGCTCCTTCATTTCAGAGAACAAATTGAGGTTGATCTTCATCTCATAGTTAATGGGTTACCCCAGGTTGTTTCACATTATGAGGTATGATTGAAAACTACAGCTAATGTTTAAAAAATTACAGTAAAAATCACATTACCATTAAACTCCCTCAAAATATTCAGGATACCCTCTATAGCTTCAAACACACTTATCCCATCATTCTTGGCGACATGTCTTTTACTATAAGTTTTTTTTTTTTAATTTAAACATTAGGGATTGGAGATTTAGCTCAGGTGGTAGAGTGCTTGCCTAGCAAGTGCAAGGCCCTGAGTTTGATCCCCAGCACCCCCTTCCCCAAATTTAAACATTAATGGTAGTTTTCAATCACCCCTTGTAAGTGTCATTTATTTAAGCTTTAAGAAACTCTTAGCAAGGGGCTGGGGATTTAGCTCAGTGGTTAGAGTGTTTGCCTTGCAGGCACAAGGCCCTGAGTTCGATCCCCGGCACCAAAAAAAAAAAAGACACTCTTAGCAAATCATCTTTCTCTCAGGCATCTCTGGTAAGCTAAGCTGTGACCAAAGAGTCAAAAAGTACAAGCAGGAATGTGGACAGTGGGTCCTCTTGTGGCCCCACTCTTCCTTCAGTCTCATCCTGTGGAGAATGATTTTCTGCCCAGGTTCTCCGAAAGTCTCTCTTTGTGCCTTAGGCTGAGAAGGAAGGATTTTTGTGGCTAAGAAGGTTTTCTTCCTATCTGAAGGATCTCAAATGATGAAAAGGACTTTTCTTCCTCTCAGGAAGCTGTAGCCATTTGGAAGGCCTGGGCCTGGGCACCATTTCCTTTCCTGCAGGGAAGGGGACATCTGAGCAGAAATTCTTGACCTCATACAAAGGAGGGGGCCACAACTGCTGGTCTCCCCAGCTCTGAGCCCGACATCAGCCAGAGTGCCAGAGAGTGCCTCTGAGCTGGACTGCAGCCATCCACTGGGTAAGACCAGCTATGGAGGGACATCAGCCCCAGCACTGCTGCTGTAGTTTTAAAAGATGGCAGGATAATCCTTCCTGTGTTGCCTTGTTAGGTTAGATTTGCACACAGTGTAAAAGCTCTTCCATAATGAGGGTGCACAAAAATTAAACACAGAATAATGAGTATTTATGTGTGTTTTTCTTTTGTGTTAAGAAGATCAGATCTCTCTTATCTGTCCTTCTAAACCTTAATTCCAATTATGTTTGTAATCAAATAAAGCAGTTAAACTGTGGTTTAGACTGAGGCTGATGACAGCTACAGTCTAGAAACTGATGTGTCTGCTGAGTTATAAAATCTTATGCTCAAGGTGACTGCCACATAGGTTAATGCCTGAAGGTTTGTGTTGTGCCTCTCCTGCATCAACTAAGGACAGTGTGGTATTTGGCACAGCACACATCAATGGCAAGTCAAATGTATTTTTGACCCCAAATACACAATTTTTGTAGAACACATGTAAACTTTACATATCTTCTACTTTGATTATTGACTATGGTGATGTAGAGGAAATGTTTGTCCCTCAGATCCCAATTCATACTGAAAATCTACAGTGTGCTTGTATTAAAAAGTGGGGCCTTTGGGAGGTTATTGGGATATGAGGATACAGTCCTCCGGAATGGGATTATTATTAAAAAAAGGACCCTATAGAGCTAGTTAGTCCCTTCTACCACACAAGGACACAGTGAGAAGGTGATGGGGAAGTGGGTTCTCACCAGGCACCAAATCTGCTAACATCTTGCTCTTGGACTCCCCAGCCTCCAGAACTGTGAGAAATAAATTTATGTTTGTAAGCTTCTCAGTCTGTGACATTGTGGTAAAGCAGGCTGGGTGGACTAAGTTACTTTAAACCTGTTGTGGCTAAGGAGGCCATGCCTTTCCCAGGTCACTGTTAAGGGAGGCTTGTTTTAATCCATATGGGCCTCTACCTAAACATGCACATGTGACAAGAGAAACCTTCCCTGGATAATAGTTGATACTCAGAAAGTGTTTGAATGAATGAATGAATACAATTCCTGAGAGGCTTTAATATTGAGCATATACTTTACTAAAACTTTATTTTTAGAATTAAACATGCATCTCCAAGGTGTTTTACCCTTATTCTGTGATTGCGTGTTCATGCTTTCCTTATTTTCAGAAAGAAGGAAGCAGCTTAGCAAATGCTCTAACGTGTTGTGCAGATTTCAGCATATTCTTTATGGATCTTAGACAACTTCTCTTCACAATCTAGAAGTGCTGCTTTTATCATTTGTATATTTCTCACATCCAGGTCACTTCGTCGAGGTGGATCCCTAACTTAGTACCTACACTAACACTTTGGAGGCTTAGCTGACACATAGCAGAGAAAATTCCGTTTCAACATTCTGTTATACATGTATACAATGATATTTTTATAACCCCTACTGTCTTAATCAGTTCAGTCTGCTGTGACAAAGTACCATAGACTGGGCAGCTCATAAATAATAGAAATTTATTTCTCATAGTTCTGGAGGCTAGAAGTCTGAGATCAGACTGTCAGTATGGTTGAGGACTGCTGACTTCTTGTATTTTTACTTGGCAGAGAGCAGAGAGGTGAAATAAATACTCTGTGACTCTTATAAAGGTACTAGTCCCATTAATGAGGGCCTTGCCTTTGTGACCTAAACATATCCCAAAGGCCCCACATCCTGTTACCATCAAATTTCAGAGTAGAAGTTCAACATGACTTTAGAGAGACAAAAACATTCAGTCCATAACACCTGCTCATTATTTTGTACTGTTTTGATTTAGAGAAGCTGTATAGAACATTAACAACAATTTTTCCACTGTTGAAGAAATTTTAATTAAACCAAGAATTTTATAATCCAGGTTCCATTTTTTTGCTCTATTGTCAATTCTGTTACTTAAAACAGGACTAAAATTGTAAGCTATTCCACAGTAAAGAATTACAAAATTAAATAAATGCTTTAAATTTGCTGAAAATTCTTTTCTGAATATTCTTTTCCCAAGGTCTATAAACATTACTTTGTTTTTGTAGTTTTCTATTTTATGCTTTTTTGTTGCTTTTAAATCAAGTAATCTGGGGTTAGCATTGTTTGCTAGACCTGAAATTTGCTTGGTTCATCAGGTGCAAAATTTTCTTTCCTTTTTTAATAAATTTATTGTATATTTTGCACTTTTTTCCATAACATTTAAAGTTTTTTATGTTTAGATATTTTTCTTCAGAGAAGCACACATTTCTTTTCATGGTTCCCAATCAATTTTAAACAGTAGCAATGCAGTAGCACTGTTAACTACCCTTTGAACAGTCTCTTTAGCTTGGTGGACTTGTAGTACAGTAGCAGCTTCATCAGCCTTAGAACAGAGAGACTCTGGGGACTGAAGCATATGAAGAAGTTCTGAATTATCAGTCTCCAACAGCATGCCAGTGATTTTGCCAGCAAGACTAGGGTACATGGCTTGAATAAGTGGAAACAGCCTTCCACCCAACATTTGCTTTTGCTGGTGAGGAGCAGGACAGCTGCCAACATGAAAGCAAAGATTCCTGGCCTTGCACACAAACAGACGGCTGTCACATGGTAACTTGTGACCGTGCACTAAGATGTTGCTGAGGATTTCAGACTCCTGCGGCATATTTAAACTGGAACAGTGTAGATAGCAAGAATATCTGGAGTGGCAGAAGCTATGGGACATGGACCTCCTGTCTGTGTTGATGTGTTTGCAGCACGCTGTGTTGACATGCCTTGTGGAACCTGTGAAGAAGCTGGTCTCATAGTACCAAATGTGGTCTAGGAGTGACTGGGCAGGTAGCACAGGGCTTTTTTGGAGTGTATGAGTCTGGCATCCTGAGCAGTCTAGTGAGGACTTGGTCTTGGTTGAGCAATTTGGTGAGGAGGACATATACAGTGTGGTTCTGAGTCTGTAGTATAGCTGCCATGAAGTAACTGAAGAAGGTACTGGCTGGTAGAGGTTGGTTACAGGGTTGGGCACAGTTTGTACACTTCCCATTCTCTGCATATACAGCTCTTCTCTGTGCTGAGCTCACACTATATATAGTGACTTGGTGGCCATAAGGCTATCATTCATTTCTGTTCACTGATTTAGTGGCTTCTGGGGAGGAGAAAACCAAACCTCTTGCTGTGACTATCCTCTGTCCTAACCATTGCACTAATGACTGTATCAGACTTTTCCTAAAGACATTCATCATCAGTACCATCAAGATTTTTCACATAAAAGCTAACACCCTGGTATCTGGTGATCCTATCTTGCTTTGTCTATTAAATTTGTATTTAAGTTCCATCTGGTGGTCCACTTTTTTTTTTTTTAACCCAACCAACATAAATTTGTTTTCCATTGAGCCCCCTTTCATTCGTCTGATCTATGGCTTTCTGCACATCTCTGTGCATTCCAAAGGTTACATGTTCTAATCCTTTGGATCTTCTACTTTCTTCAGTCATTATTTTCACACTTAAGTCAGGTCCAAACTTGGCACAGAGATCCTTAAAATACTCAGCACTCACTTAGCATCTATGTCTTCTCCAAAATCCTTGATGCAAACATTGGTGAACTCTTTTTGCCGTAGCTCTAAATTCTGCATTTCATTCTTTCCAAGACTTAAGTTCTCCAACAAATACTTTGTGGTCATTTAGAAGCATCCCAATCATTTTTTCAGTAGCTCTTTCAGCCACTTGTTGTATCTCAGCATGTACAAATCCATAGCCTTGGGACCATTTTCATCACAAACCACCTTACTTGAAAAGATGCTACAAAAAACTGTATTTGCCCAAATTTTTAATGAATGTGTTGTCTACTCCACATGTACTGGCTTGTTCTTTATAGCATCAAAATTCCTGGTGTTCAGAGCACACTCTGGCTGCTGGAGGTGCACATTTGTGTAGCTCAAGGAGAGGTGAGCGATCATATCTCTGCAGAGCCCAGGGGAGAAAACGGGCATTGCCCCAGTCATGTCAGGGGTGTAGCTCCCCCATGTAGAGAGGATGCTGGGGTAGCCAGAGAAGCTGGGGTTCATCTCAGTATGGCTGTCTGCAGGGCCACAGGCCACAACCTTCCCATGAGAGTAGAGCAAGTACAGAAGCCAGAAGCTGGGAACAAGAGCTGAGAGGCAAAAATCAACCAGAATCGAAAACTACTCAAAGGCCTTAGAACAGAGTGGATCTGTTGCCAAGGTGAGGGAGCAAGTTTGGCAGGTTAGTCTCAGCTGCGTTACCAGATTATTTCATAAAAGAGGAAGAAAGGAAAAAGGCTCTAGCACAGGAAATGCAGATTTTTTTTGTAAATTGGGAGTGGGGGGATTAAGAAAATGTTTTTAGATTCTTTTAAAATAATAAAAGTATGTTTCAAGCCCACAGCACACACTGCACTCTGAGCACTAAGCACAGTGGTGAAACTAATAACAAATTCTTACATAGCATCACCTTTGGGGGGCTGGGGATTTAGTGCAGTGGTTAGAGTGCTTTTCTAGTAAGCTTAAGGCCCTGAGTTTGAACTATGGCACCCCCCCAAAAAAAAAATAGCATCACCTTTGGTACATGTCCAGTACTGTTCTGAATACAGTTAATGCTTCCCAAAACTCTGTGAGGGAGATACATTTATATGATTCCTATTTTTCCAAGCGAGAGCACTAAGGAATAGAATCTATTAGAACAACAAGAACAACAAATACCAAAAACAGAGTTATAAAAGCAATGATATAGTCTAAAGCTTTATTTTTAACATATTAATGTTCTTAACACCCAGGTACACTACAATATAATTATGTAATTTATAATTTAAGTATACTAAAAACATTGGTTTATGATATACAAAGTGTGCTTTTATTTGTTCCTTATAAATTGAGACAACGTCTTTAATATCCTTTAGAAATACAAGTTTGTGTCTGATGCTATTCAAGAACGTGAGGTCTGGGCTGAATGTTCTCCTCACAACCTTTACTTGAGACTTTGATTCATGGGCAGCACTCTCTGGACCTTAATTCCAAACCCCTCTCTTTCTGTTTCCCTTTCTACAACTGCCACTGAAATAGTGAAAAGGACTCCAATGTAATTTAAAAGACTTGGTCTTGGCTTTCATCTAGAACACCAATATTTTTTCTTGCTAATTCAGACTTTTAAAATTACTGTTAATAATAATAAAAAAGCCTAGACTAAGGGGCTGGGGATTTAGTTCAGTGGTAGAGCGCTTGCCTAGCAAGCGCAAGGCTCTGAGTTCAATCCCCGGCACCAAAAAGAAAAAAAAAAAATACTGTTATTAGTTTCATAAGGAGTCTACAATTGTCTCACTTCATTATTGTCATTTACTTTAAAAATTAGATATAATTCAAATACTATAAAGTTCACCACTTTGAATGTACAGTGCAGTGGGTTTTAGTATGTTTACAATATTATACAATAATTACCACTCTCTGATTTCCAGAACATTTTCAACACCCCCAAAAGAAACCCTGTAATTACTCCTGGTTTCCTCCTCCTCCTAGCTCCTGACAACCACTAATCCTTTTTCTGTGTCTGTAGATTTGATTATTCTGCCATATGATATAACTTAATGGCCTAATGAGTCTAATTAACTTCCAAAGATGCTCCCTCCAAATACCATCATAGCATATGAATTTCAAGGTGACACATTTTGTCCATAACACTGGACCATATAGTAATTCCATGTTTAACATTTTAAGGAGCTGCCAACCTGTTTTGCAAGGTGGCTATACCATTTTACAGTCCCACTAGCAATGTAGAAGGACTCCATTTCTCCACATCCTCACCAATACTTATTGTCTGTATTTTTTATTTTAGACATCTTTGTGGATGGGAAGTGATAGCTCATTGTGATTTGTATTTCTCTGATAATCAGTAATATTAAATATCTTCTCATATGTCTGTTGGCTATTTGTGTATTCTCTTTGGAGAAATAGCTATTCAAGTCCTTTGTTCATTTTTAAAATAGGTTATTTATATTTTAATTGCTGAATTGTAAGCATTCTATATACATGGCCTTTGTCAGACATGATTTTCAAATATTTCCCTCAAATCTTTGGGGTATCTTTTCAGTTTTTTGGTAATCTTGGAAGCACAAAAGTTTTCTGATGAAATCTGACTTATTTTGGTGAGTTGTGCTTTAAGTGTTCTAAGAAGCCAAATCTGTATTTCCCCATTTTAATTTTAGCTCTTAGAGCTTTAATTTTTGCATTTGAGGTACATTAGGAGTGATCATGCTTTTTTGCTAGAAAATGCAGTCTTTTTTCTCAATGGCATGATGCCAAAGAAGACATAATTGCAGGACAGATTTCCAGGAATTAGACTTGTGAAGTTTATAAGCTCCAGTCTGACTGGTTCTGATTAGGCACAGTATGGCAAACAGTGTGACACAGGGCAGAGGGCTGGGCTGACCTGTGGCCAAGTTAGCCCAGGAGTTACCAGGTTGCAGCCTGGAGTTACCAAGAGCATTTTGAAACTTGGCTGCTACAGTGGAGGTGAAAGTTTAGCTGCTTGTCACTCTGACAAACTAAATTTACAAAGAGAACAATTAAAAACCGTACCAGCCGTAGAATTAAGTCATGAAAGGTGAGATAAGATACACTTGGCAGGCCCTTAAGAAGTCCCCATATGTCTGCAGTACTCCATGCTGGTCTTAATGTGACCCAGGTCTCAACTCTTCCTTTGCTTAATCTCCTTTGTACCTCCTCTCTGTGACAGAGCAGGAAGCAGAGGCCCAGATAACTCCTCCCCCTAGATTCCCCTGCATTCTGTCTTGGACACTCTCCACCCTCAGGTCCCACCTCATGCTTCTCCACCCTACTCTGTGTCCTGCAAGGACCACATCCACCAGCTCTCTCTAGTTGGTTGTTTGGCTTTCTCTTGGGAGTCAAAGAGGAGCTGTGGCAGGAGGTCAGAGAGGAAGGAAATGAGGCCTTACTCTCCTGAATTCCTCCCTTCAGGGCACTGTAGGCTGGCTGTGTCCATCAGGCCCTATTAGTGTCCTCTCAGCATATTCCTGTCCACATGCCTGTGCTGCCAGCCACTTCCTCTTGAATTGGGACGTTTCTCTCAGGGGTTCCCTGTGCCTGGCGCCATGCTTCTTTCAGCCACAGGACACCTTAAACCAGTCTGCGTCTTGATTTCCCCAAAGCACCACTATATCAATACAGTTATATATGTACAGTAAACTTTTACTGAGGGCTTGGGACAGTATGGTAAACAATTGAAAATTGCACTGATTATTGCTCCTAGTAAAATTTCCTCTGTCATGTCACAATTGGAATTTCTCTCTGACCTTTTTTTCTTTCAATTCCAACCTCTCACAATTTGAGAGACTACTCTTCAATTCCTCAAATTTGCATTCATCATCGTTTTTTTCTGAAGTTCTCTACTTCGACTTGGGGCCTATTTTAAAATACGTAAATATATTAAAAATGTCTCTGCTGGGTTGGGGATTTAGCTCATGTGGTAGAGTGCTTGCCTGACACGTGCAAGGCCCTGAGTTCAATCCCCAGCACCCTCCCCCTCTGCTAAGCCAAGGACCATCTTATTTTAGATCTCTGTCCCCTGAAATATATGGGATTTTGAAACTATTTTCTTCTTTTTACCATAATCAGTTTCTTGGGTATGGATGTTAAGTGCAGGAGAGCCACGTACATTTATGAGTAATGTTACTTTGTGCTACCCCATTCTCACCCCACCCCATACAAAATGGGCACAAAATTACTGTTTTGTTGAAAAGATTATAATTTCCTTCTGTGAGTAAATAAGTTACCTGAGATATCACTGGAGAAAAAAGCTAAGGTTTATTGCATACACTGAAGACTCCTTGTGTAAGTTCCTGCTTTGAGGAAGCAGAAAGCAGGGAGACTGTGGTATCAACATCAGAAAAGCTGGAAAGAGGGAAAGGTCTCCGCTCTCCTCTTCTGCAGCAAGAGACCTCTTCTGTCCTCTTCCATACCAACAAAGAAGCCAGCCTTTCATCCCAGAAGGAGATCCAAACACAAGCTATCTTTGTTAGTGCGCAGATGCCCTTGTTTCTCTTAGTTCCTTCAGTGGCCACCAGATTAGTCTCAGCTGAGCCCTTTGGGAACCTGGTGTCTCAGCCACTAGTGTTCCATGGGCACCTCCCTGAATAGACATTGTGTGCCCTCATCCATCTCCACTTGGCTCATGGCTCTTCCCTTCGCCTGGGATGCTGACCCTCCCTTCCACCCAACAAAACTACGCACATCCAAAACTAGTCACATCCACCACCTTCCCAAAGCCTGCCCTGATTGCTCTCCTCCTTCCCATTCCAAAAACTCCTAGTTGACATGACTAATGGAGATACATACTACCTTATTTTGTCATCGCTCAGGTGTCTATGTTATGGTCCCTGGTGGGTTGAACCCACCTTATACTTAAATGCATAAACTAATCCTTATACTTAAACTGTTGTAATTTGTACAGGTAGTTCTCGTTTAATGACCTACCTGTTAAATGACACTTTAGACTTAAGACTAAGGTACACTGTTCAGATTTATGACCTGCCGCTTGGACTTACAACCTGTCTTTTTTTGGTACAGTTCTGTACATCTTGTTTATAGCCCCTCATTGTCTGTTTTTGTACAGTATACCTTGTTTACAGAGTACTGTAATTTTTGTTCATTGTACCATACAGTTTTATATTCTGTTAAACATTATAGTACTGCATGTAAGAGTTATGCAAATAGAAGCAAAGTCATCAAGTTGGAGTTTCCTTTGACCATTTCTTTGTTCTGAATATTGCAATGTACATGCTACATTAGGGACCATTTAACCATCTAGTCACGGAACTAGTGCTCGATTGTTAAATGAGGAGTGTCTATACCATAGTGCCTAGTGCATGAAAAGTGACCAAGACAATCAGTACTTACAGAATATTGTATTAGTTTTCTGTCCTGCATAACAAATTACCATAATTTAGCAGCTGAAAACAACACCCAATTATTATCTAAATTTGTATGAACCAGGAGAGTGGACAGGGTTTAGCTGAATCTACTACTCAGTCTGTCACAAGGCTATGGTCAGTGTGTCAGCTGGGGTTGTAGTTCATCTGAGGCATAGGCTCCTCTTCCAGGCTCTTAGGACTCTGGACAAAATTCTCACCCTGGCAGCTGGTGTAGCCTGCTTCTTTTAGGCCATCAGGAGAGTGCCCCTGACTTGTAGATACTCTATCACAGGGCCTGCCTGATTAGGCCAGGCCCACTCAGGAGCATCTGTTTTCTGAGTAACTCCAAGTCAGCTCATTAGGAAATAATAACATCTGCAAAAATCCTTCACATTTGTTGAGTAACCCAATCATGGGAGTGACATCCATCCTTATTCACAGGTTCTGCCCACATTCAAAGAGAAGGGGATCACTTAAGCAAAGTACACTAAGGGGTCATTCTAAAATTCTTCCCATGACAAATATTTTCTGGGCAATGGTCTTGGTAAAATGTTGATTTGATTGTGCCACGGGATCCTGGATTGCTTCCAAATAGTAGGAAAAACATCAAATTTATTATTTTAAATGTAAATGTCTTTAAATAGTATATGAAAAAAGATATAATTCCCCCATTACATTTTTTGGTAGATTGAAAACATTATTTTGAATCATTTTAGTTTGGTTGCAGTTTATGTGGTTTAGGGTCCGTTTGGGTTCATTTTGTTTAATTTGGAAACAATTATTCACTGTAAGCAGCACAGTTGGGTTTGTTAATTAATAACTGAAGAAATAGAGATGAGATGTCTGTTTTAAAAGTACATTAGTTGCAGAATGTATTGAGAATTTTGAGCACCAGGAATGATAGCATATACTTGTCATCCAGCTACTTGGGAGGCTGAGGTGAATCACCTGAACCCATGAGGTTGAGACCAGAAGCATAGCAAGACCCTGTCTCAAGAAAAGAAAAAAAAAAGAAGAGGGAGGAAGAGGAAGAAGGAGAGAAGGAAGTGGAAAAGAAAGAGAATGAGGGGGAGAAGAAAGAGGAGGAGGAGGAGGAGGAAAAAGAGAGGAACCCTGATGTTTTTGTCTTCTGTGGAAAAACTCTGATGCTCCAGCAGGGCACAAAAGCCAATGTCAGAGGAATCTCTGGTTTAACAAATTAGCCTACATTACAGTGGTTCTTTCCAATTCAGAATTCTAGCCTGCTTTTTATTCCTGCATACTGTATTCCCAGTCGAGGTAATGTAATGCCTGAATCTATAGTTCACCTGGCGAATGTGCAGGTGGTTTCCCCTATAAAGGTGTATGTTTTTAGGGAGCAATTGTTACAACAGGACTATCTTTGCACCAGGCTTGCCTGGTTTAATAAAAGATTACTAAAGGATTAAGGACGGAAAAAAAATTTGGAGTTGATTAAAATTAAAATTAAAAAAAATTACCATCACGAGTGTAGATGAATAATTTTTGACCTGAAAAGATGTTCATATTGTTAGTCGAATAAACGTTATAAAGCAGTGTAAAAAAAAAAATTGTAGTTGAGTTTATGAAAGAACATTTCACCGGAAAGACTAAGAAAGAACTAGTTGCTGAAACCTACTGTAATAGATTGAGTAGATTAAAGGAGAGGATGACAAGTTAAAGATCATTTTAGGGGGAAATTTTAAAAGTTAAATATTGAAGTTTTACTCAGGAAAGCTGTGTGGAGCCCTGTAAACACATGCTGTACAGTTGTTCATAGGCACATTCTGTGACTTGGAGCTGGAATATGTTGTGTGACTCTTTTCTCATATGATGTGGAAGGGTAGGACTAACACATCAGAGGGAAATCAGGTGCTGAGAGTTTTACTTTCCTTGGCACCTGGTCCTACTTGTATGTGCTGAAACTCAGTCTTAGTCCAGGGCAGAAATACAGAGTCACAGAAACAGTGAGCCTATGTAGAAGGTCCCCAAACTAGAATTGACCCCTGGGGCTGAGAAGACAGGAAGCAGAAGTGCAGAATTCTCCTTCCTCTCCCCACACTCTGTGAAAAGGTCTGTTGCTAGTGAAGAACATGATCATTTTTCAGTTTGCATTTTTTTTAATGTACACTAATGAAAAAGCACAATAACTTGAGTAAGGCTGAAAAGTAGTAAGACTGGTATGTCTGCCTTTTATCTCCATATGCTGCATAAGGTGCTAAGGAAGTCTCCTATATGAGAGGATTTTATTGGTTTGCTTTTAAAAAAAAAAGTACAGGCTTGCTATTTTTATTTCATTCATTATGATAATCACAAAGAATAGCCTTTTTTCACACACTTTATTTAAGCAAAATGTTGAAATACCAGTTGGTCGTGTCAGAGTAGTTATTACTTATGCTAATTAGTGAACTTCTCACTACAGAGTTTGGCCAGCATGAACCATCTGGGCAGAGACTGCACACACAGGACCAATTCCTGATCAAAAACTGTCAGATGCTGGTGGCAGCTGAAGTCAGTAAATGTGTCTTTTATCTTTTACAGGGAATAAATAGCACTTACTGCCATATAATGGATGTGATATTGCCATATAATAGATGTGATAATGCCATTTTCAGATGATCACACATTTTTCCTATCAAATTATGATCTAATAAGTAACTGATTTAGGGTTCAGATTAAGTATAGATGTATAAATTTTTTTTTTTTTGAGACAGAGTCTTGGTATGTAGTTCAGGCTGGCTTTGAACTCACTGTGTAGTCCAGGCTGGTCTTGAACTCATGGCAGTCCTCCTGACTCAGCGTCCTGAGTGCTGGGAGATGAATGGCTTTGAGAGTGAAACCTAACACTTGGAAATGTTAACTCTTCCCTGACTTCAAGGTGAGCCACACACCAGGCTCCTGACCCTTGGATGGAGCTTCCAGTGTTCTCCAGGCCTAGACTCTGCATCATGAGTTCCTTTGGGTTCATCTCTGTCTTCCACATCTGCCTTCCGTGCAGTCTTGTCTTTTCTTCTATTTCTGTAACCGGCAGTCACTTCAGCCCCTTAGCGCTTCACATCTGAATTCTGACCCAGGTCCCCATCCAGTAGGTCCCATCAGAGGCAGCCATGCTTGACTTCTTCCAACACTGCTTCAGATTATGTCACTTACCTGCTTAGAAACCTGCCAAGATTTCATATTTTCCGTGACAACACATCCAGATTTCTTGGCTTGTCTTTCAAAGCTGTCCCTAAATGAGATTAATCTTACTTATCTATCCTTCCACTTACTTATTCCACTGGCTTTTGTTATGTCCCATAACTCTAGTTAGGTACCTGGGCCCCTGGTCACTTGGTTGTCCTTGCCTGGAATACCATCCCTCAGTCCCTGCCTTGTTAAATCTGTGCTTCGAGGCTCATCCTATGTGTCTGTCCTCTGGTCTCTGTGGCACACCCTCACTGATCTCCTCTCCTTTGAACTCGTAAAGCATTACAAATGTCTCTACTGCATGCTTTAACTCTTAATTATATGCCTGCCTGCACACTGGTGATTGTTTTATAGACAAGTCTAAAAGCTTCTGGAAGTCAAAATAAGCCTTATATTCTCTGTCCCTCACATAGTACAGGGTAGGCACTCCGTAGAAGATACTGATTGTTTCATATCTTTTCTTTCCAGGTTAAGTCAGGAGAAGAATTCTTATTTTCAGATTTTAGTGTTAATACTATATAGTGATAATACCAAAAATGATTGCCACGGAATTATCAGTCACATTAATATCAGATTATAAGAGCTTTATCTGTCAGCCACAACATGAAAGGAAGGAAGGAAGGAAGGAAGGAAGAAAGAAGGAGAGAGAAAAAAAATAAATGCCCAGAGCTGGGGTACATAGGTTTTAAGTATTAATTCAAATGACATCATTTCAACAAAGAACTACTTTACATGGCTTATCCATAAATGGTAGCTACTAGTATATACCTTTAAATAACAATATTCCCTTGTACTATCCTCATAAATCTGTCTCCATCCCTTCCCTTTTACCCCAAATTGTGAGTTCCCTGATGTCAGGGACTGACACAGAGCTAGCAGCTAATAAATTCTTAGTGAATGAAGAAATGAAATGTATCACATGATACAACATGGATGAATCTTGAGGACATTGTGCTAAGTGAAATAAGCCAGCCACAAAAAGAAAAATACTGTCTGATTCCATGTTTATAAGGTACCTAAAATAGTCAAATTCATAGAGACAGAAAGTAGAGTGGTGGTTACCAGAGGCTGGGGAGAGAGGAGGATGGGGAATTGTTTAATGGGTATAGAGTAATGGGTATAGAGTCTCTGTTTTATAAGATGAAAAAGTTCTTGAGATCTTTGCACAACAATATGAGTATAATTAATACTATGGTGCTGTACACTTAAAAATGGTTAAGATGGTAGTTTATATATTACGTGCTTTCTATCATAATAATAAGAAGAATAGCATCTCACACACATCCTCACCATCATCAAGACATACATTCCCACCGATGTGAACCAGCACATACTTCATAAATGTTTCTAATTCTGTGATCATGAGGAAGTAGGAGAGCATTTTTTTCTGATTTAGATCGCTTAAAAATAATGACAAGTGATTAAGAGGTCCGTAGTAGTGTTACTATTTCTAGGAACTCCAAGAAAAGAATAGTTTCAAATACTGAAAATTTCTAAGACGTACAAACTAGAAAATAGTCAATGTTATAGTAGTATGTAATAATTAAATTTGATTTATTGATGAGTATAGCTGTCAATTATGTGGGTATTAATGAAGTAGATATAATTTTTACTTTTTCTCTTATGTTACTCATACATTTTTAAATGTTTCATGGAATGTGGTGTGTGGGATATAATTTACACCTTTTTAAAGAAACAAAAATCATATGTCAGTAAAAGCTGAAATTGAAACAGAACAACAATTTAGCATTAGAGACAGATGACCTTATTCAACAGAGAAAGAAAATCAAAGCTAGGGTAACCTTTTTACTCTGTCTACTTCCTATCCACCTGTAATCAGGTTTTTCATATAATTTAATATATATGCAGGACAACTTTCCCCAAACTACTTAATACTTCCTCTGTTGTCCTTTCAGCAATTTTAGTGTCACACCCAAAAAGGGCACACCTCTTTAACCCCTTCAACTCTTGAATCAAACACACCCTTATTAAATGCGCATTTCACACCATCAATCACGATCTGTTCTCTGTGGCTGGGGAGAGAGCAGCTCCTGGAAGGTGAGCTGGCGAGAGTTAAACAGGGTAGACTGGCAGGAGGAGGTCGAGGCCAGGCTGTTTTGAGAAGTAAGAAGATCGATACCAGTAATGTGGGCAGAGCTGCATTCTCCTTCCTATATTCTCTTGGCATATATATAGAAAGCAAAAAGGAAGCAACAACATGGTAAGAAGTGAACTGAAGTTCTGTTATCTCCTCATTGCCTAAGACCTTGTTTTGAACTTATGTAGTAGTATTACTATTAATAACATCGGTTAACTTCACAGTGTACTTACTGTCTAGATCTGGTGAATCTTTCAGTCTTAAAAATTTAAAAAAAACAAATTCGTATCGGTGAAATAGAGTGGGAGCCTGAATACCCTCACAGACTTTGGCTTGAAGTGGAAATGAAAAAGCCCAGGATGTGATCTGTGCTGTCTGATAGTTCCAGGTTTTTTAAACTAGGCGATTTTAGCGAGTTGCTTTTGTCAGATGCCTTTGAGTTGGCTTCAGGAACAGTGTCTGTGTTCTAGAACCAGTTGTCGAGTGTGCTGCAAAGAACTTAGTTAATCCTTTTTTACCTTCAGTTAAAAACAGCTTCTTTCTCTACTTGTGTTTTAAATGTCAGAGGCAAACTGATATCCAGCCCCTTGGGGAAAAAAACTAGTGGGAAACATTGTTTTAAGAGGAAGGATTGATTTTTATTTTCCTTAGTGGTAGGAGAATTTAGAATTTTACTGCACATTCTTTTAGAATGTAGGTTATCTTTCAGATGTGTTCCCCAGTAAGTGTTGGCTGCCGAATGTTCTCACTGGCCTGCCCCATAACAAGTAATTAGGTGTTGCACACACTTTCCCCAAACAAGACTTATTAGGACAAAGAAGTTAATGGACCAACTCGGCTTCTCATAACCCTACCATTCAAGAAGTGCTGGAGATTAAAATACGTTAAGAGGGGAAAAAAAAACAATCTTGTAAACTTTTAAGAAAAAGAAATTTACATAAGACCTATTAAACTTTGCCTCTTCTGAGTAAATGTTGGGCATTATTGCCTCAATTTTCTCTATTAAAACGTAAAACTTATTAATACTTAACACTTTTCTCCATCATTTGCTGTTTCAGACACAATGGCTTAATAACTACATTGACACATGGCCTTTACACTAAGGTGTAAGCTCTTATGCGTCCCCTGGACATTTTAGCAGATTTTATATCTTATGTTTTCCAAGAAAAAAGGTAGAATGATTCATCAAATTAAAATGAAAAGTCTGGGTTTAAGAGCATCGTTACTTTGAACCTTCAAGAGTATTTTAACAAGTGAAATTTCTGATATTTTGATCAACCATCTTATTTGTGTCTAATTGTAAATATCTAAAAACATACTAAGCAGATTGATTTAACTATGGCGTCAGAATGTCGGTAGGCGAGCTTGGGATGGGTAGGGTGGGCAGAGCTGCAGGAGGGGGCATATTGATCAAGCAGAACATTCCAAAGTTTATTTCTCCTTTGAGTTTCTCCGCGATCTGAGATAAAGGTACATGGGAGGGTACCTCGAATTAGGACTTACATGGCAGACACTAGTAGAGTAGTAGCTAGTGAGAACAACATTTGAATTTTAAATGGAAATGTTGAAATGGGCAGAGCCTGCTGCCTGTGTCTGTAGGCAAAATCAGGATTGGAGCAGTACAGGAAAGCCTGGGTGTGCAGACTTGCCTGCCTCAAGCCCGTACAGGAGTGGGGTTTGCAAAATGCAGTCCAAGCGCACAGGCTGAGGCAGAGAGCGGTGCCATCCAAGCACATGCTGCCTGCCAGGAATAGAGCTGTGAGAGGTGATGAAATGTTTTACTTTTCAAAACTGAAGGAGCAGCAGATTTTCACCACTTCCAACATACATGTAGTCCCAACCTCTGCCACTTCCACCCCGTCCCACCTGTTCTAAGACAGTCTGATGCGGGGAGTGAAGAATAAAACTAAATTCCACTGGAGAACAAAGTAGGTCAATCCTCCTGAGGGTAGAAAGGAAGTGAGTGGAAGGGGCAGTAGGTCCAGGGATGTTGAATGAAAACTGTTACAGGGAAACTTTGTTGTTGTTGTTTTTAAGGCAGAATCTTGCCGTGTAGCCCAGGCTGGCCTTGAACTCACTTTGTAGCCCAGCCTGGCCTCAAACTCACAGCAATCCTCCTGCCTCAGCCTCCTGAGTGCTGAGAATACAGGGGTGTGCTGCCATGCCCAGCCTTTACAGGGAAAATTTTGTAGGCCCCAGTCAGCTCAAGTATGAGTTTCCCCCAGCTTGGTAGTTCCAGTGCAGTTATTTGGGCTCTGCTGGAGGTGCTCCGTGTGGCCCAGGGTCTGTTCCAGTCCTTACACCTGCCCATCCCCTCCCTGCCCTGCCTTCTTCCACACAGGCTTTGCCTCTTGGTTCTTTCTGTGTCTGATGACTTGTTTCTTCCATGTTCAGGTTAAAATTTGTGTGTGCGCACACGCGCGCGTTTGTGTGTGTGTGTGTGTACACACAACGGGGCGGGGGGGGGGAGATGGAGACAGACAGAGGCAGAGACAAATGCAGCCAAAAGGAATAGGACAGGAAATGGAAGGCAAGAATGGCACAAATGTGATTACCTGTATTTGAGTCCCACTCAATAGGACTCAAGCTCTGTATGACCTTGAACTAATCACTTTCTAGACTGGTTTTCTCCTATGAAAATAAGGATGATAATTACCCACCGATAAAAGTCCCCCCTGACTTTTCAGGTACCTGACACATGGTAGGCGCTTAAGAAATATTAATGGAATAAATCACAAAAGAAGAAAAATGAATGGCCAGTAAGTGTATATAATGCGCTCAATGCTGTTAGAAACCAAAGAAATTCATGTTGTCTAGTTATTGTGAAGTATAGCTTTTATCAGCAAAGACTATAAAATATAAATGTAGAACATGATGACTAATCACAAAGCAAGTAGCAGTATAACCAGACATGGGTCAGGCAATAGAACATAGCTGCCACCTCCTGAGGCTTCTGTGGGCCTCTCTGATCCTCCCACCCACCACCCTTACCACCAGGGCCAGAACCAGGGTGAGGGTAGTGAAGCACTTGCCTCAGGAGCAAAGTTTAAGGGGACTCCAAAAAAACACAATACTTAAGATACATAATTTTTAATGCATACTTTTAAAAATAAAAGTTAATGCAAAAAAATCCATGGTGAACAAAATAACAAACTTTTTAATAAAACCAGGATCTACTCCACAAAGAAGTATCCTTTAACTGCTCTGATAATCATGTTTGCTTTTTCTTATGGTTTTATCCCAAAGAAAATATGATTTAGTGCTTCTGCTCTTGAATTTTTCTGTTTTTTTGGGATGGGGTATTGGGGATCGAATTCAAGGCCTTACACTTGGTAGGCAAGCGCTCTACCACTGAGTTAAATCCCCAACCTCTAATTTCTCTTTTTTTTAAATTAAAAATTTATCACAGTAAAAAACTCATTGCCATTAGTCTCCCTCGCCAGGAGCACACCTACCCCATGTTCTTGCTGCTTTCCACAGCAGTTCTGAAAGTCTTTTTTTGTATCTTTAGTTGCACTCTTGTCACTGCCTTGATGTCCTGAATTGATTCAAAATGTTTATCTCATTCTTGAGTTTCATATAAATGGAATTATGTCTCTACTGGTTTTTCATGTGTATCTGGATTCTTTCAGTCAAGATCGCATTTGTCAAATTCATGCCTGGGTCATGGGCAGCTGAGGGTCACTCATCCCCATTGCTGTGTTCTGTGGTATACCTGCATTGAGTCTCTGGTCCTCCTGGTGATGAGACCTGGGTCTCGGCCTAACAGGCGGAGCTGTTGTGAACATTCTTACGTACAAATCCTGGCACAATGTGCATTAACTTCTTTAGGGCAGCAGTTTTCAAAGTGAGTTCTGGAGACTGTTGAGGAGTCCCAAGATTTCTCTCGGGAGTCTGTACTATCAAAACTGTTTTCATGATAATGCTAAAATGTTGTTTGCCTTTTTCTCTTTCTTGTTCTCAAGAGTATACAGTGGAGACCTATCCAGAAGCAACATGATGTCTAATGGTGTCTTGCTGTTGTAGCTAAAGAATATGTCCTGGATATTATTAACTTTTTAAATCTCTAAGTTTTAATTCCTAGCCTAGGTGTGATAGATACAATCTACATAAGCAAAGACTTTTAGCTTCATTTTAAAAATTCTTTTTAATGATATTTACCAAGCACATGTATTGGTACATTGCATACATAATGATCATATTCATCATAGTTAATTTATACCTGTACATCATATATCTTGGTTTCCCACTCTCTTCCCCAACCCACTTCCAGTCCCTCTCCCCTCTTTTTTTAGCTTAATTTTTAAGAATGTCATGGGGTTATAAAACCAAAGTTTTGAGAATTGCTGCTGTAGGGAATATAATGAGGAGTAGGAATACTCACATATGATATATGCATTTATTTCATTCTAGACAATGCCAAACTGTTTTCCAGCATACTAGTACCAAGTTTCACTCTGATCACCAGTATAGCAGAGCTCTTATTTCTCCACAGCCTCTCTAATTTTTGTAGTTACCCTTTTCAGCTATAGTGGTTATATGAAGGTATCCCATTTTTATTCCCTTGGTTACTAGTTAGGAACATATCCTGTAGAAAGTTAAGGGTGCATGTAGAAATAAGCTACAAATGTGTTTTCAGCAGCCTGAAGTACATAAAAGAACAGCTATAAGAATTGTGTTATGTTGACATGATTGAACTAAATATGATCATTAAAAATATTAGTACGGAAGTGTATTTAATGATATGAACTCAGTGAAAGAATGATATACCAAATTATCTGTACAAAATGATACTTTATAATACCTAAAAGAAAGCCAGGGAGAAAAATAGCAATAGTGGTATTTTGGGATAGAAACATTAAGGATAATTTATATTTTCTTTATTGTACTTATTCATAATTCTGACTTTCACATATGAATATCTATTACTTTTATGGTTTCCGTATTAGCTTTCCATCTCTTAGGTGACAAATAGCTGAGATAATCAACTTGTAAAGAGAAAAAGGTTATTTGGCTCATCGTTTTGGAGTTCGCAGTCCATGGTCAGTTGACTTGTTTGCTTTTCTGTCTGGTGAGGCAGCACATCATGGCAAGGGGTGTGTAACAGAATGAAATCAGCCATCTCATTGCTGGAATGCGAACAAGAGAGAGAGGAAGACACCCGGGTTGCACATTCCCCTCTGAAGTTCTTTCCCAGAGACCTACAGACCTCTCCCTGGACCCCACCTCTTAAAGCTTGCCCACCTGGGGACCCAGCCCTTAACATGGGGCTTTTGGGGGCACTCCAGATCCAAAGGATAGCACTTCCCTTTTTGTTCCCTATTTCTTCCCCAGAGACTGGTTAGGAATCTTACAAACTTTTCACTAGATCCTTAAAACAATCTAGAGGACAAATATTTCAGGAGCCAGATGTTGTGAGAGTCATTTGATGATAGTAAGGCTAGAAACAGGTCTCAGTTCCTGACAGAAAATTTTTCTCTGTGACAAGTGATTGCCCCCAAACCACCAGCCAGTTGGTCCATTGTTCACTGTTGTCTGGCTCTTGCTTGTTGATAGGTGGAGGGTTAGGGATTTCTGGAAAATACAATGTCAAGACTCTGTTCATTTGATAAATATTTACTAAGTGCTTATTGGCACCAAATATTGATGAAGGCTTGGGAACATAGAAGTGAAATGACATTCTTGTCCACATGACACATTTGGAAAGGGAAGACAGACAAAAGGACCATAAAGGAGCTGGGGGTGGTGGCGCATGCCTGTAATGCCAGCACTTCGGAAGCTGATGCAGGAGGGTTGGCACAAGTTTGAGGCTAGCCTGGGCCATGTAGTGAGTTCAAGCCCAGCCTGAATTACAGAGCAAGACCCTATCTCAAAAAAAAAAACCTTAAAAAGACAAGAAGTACTGTATACAAATACAATATATTTTGGTTAATAAGTACTATGAAGAAAAATGAAGGAGGATAAGTTTAGCTGAGCATAATTACACAAGATCATAATCCCAACTACTCAGGAGGCTGAAGTAGGAGGATCAGAATTTTGAGACCTGCCTAGGCAACGTAGACCCTGTCTCCAACAAATGGAAGGGCTGGGAATGTGTCTTGGTGGTGGATTGTTTGCCTAGAATGTACAAGGCCCTGGGTGCAATCCCTAGTCCTGAGGAAAAAAAAAGGATAAAGTTACAGAAACAGAGTGTCCTGTTTTACATAGAGTGAGCCAAAGCCATTCATTCTACCTAGTTGCGTGTCTTCTAATGTCGTGATCTATTTTTTAGAAATTTAACAAGAATAGACTTTCACTTGTTTCCTTTATTCTAGCTATGGCATGTTAAAAGTGTGTGTTCATTAACAATGGTATATCACATTCTGAAGACTCTTAGAAACTGCATCAAATACAGCTATCATTTTTGTCTCTCTCTCTACCAACCACTAGGATTTTACTTAGCCTCTGTCACTCTGTGTTGGGCAGCAAAACATCAGCAAAGTATCAGACTGTGAATAATGGCAGCCGTCACCGTCATAGGGCATTATGTGCTTTGCAAAGCATGTTCACGTGTCATGTCATGTGAATTTCTCAGTATGCTAATATCCTGCATGACAGATGTGGAATTTTTGAGAGGATAAATGATTTGATCCCTACTTAGTAGCATTCCTGAGTTTTCTTCATGAAAGCACATATTCTACTTACTTATTTGAAAAGTATTGCTAGGAAGTCAGTAATTTGTACAAGGAATGACAGAAAACAAATTTCTATGCAGTGTATATTAGCTGGAAAGACAAAAACTATTCCATTTTCTAAAAATATATCTACTATTTTCTGCCACACATTTTAATATGGTTAAACAATCTCAAGTTGGGAAGTTTCAAGGCCACTTGCCATCTCAGAAGCAGCTAGAATCGGCAGTGCTGTGTTGGAAAGGCTCTTCCATTCCTCTATAGAGCTGTCCTCTTCCTGGTCTCAGGCTTCTCCCAGTGTGTAGACTCAACTGCTCCCCGCCCAGCCCCATCTCAGGCCTGGTTAGAGGGCAGGGGGCTGTCCTCGTCAACACTTTACACTTCTGCGCAGCTGCACAGTTTACATCCGGTCTCTCTTATACCATCAGTGTGATCAAAAAATACAGTTAATGTTTAAAATTGTAAACTATCTAGTAAAAGACACATAGTCATTGATCCTCTTCAAAATGTTCCCCCTCGCTTCAAACAAATATCCCATTCATCTTTCTGAAGATGCCACTTTCTGAGGCAGTTCTGGAAGTTCCCTTTCATGAGTTTCTTTAGTTGTGCTGTGGTTGATTGATTCATATGTCCTGAATCAATTCCAGATGTTTACCTTTTATAACTAGTTTGACTTTGGGAAGAGCCAGAAGTAACATGGTGCCAGATCCAGTGAATGAGGTCGATGAGGACACTTTGTAAGGGTTTTTTTTTTTTGGAGGGGGCTTGGGATCGAACTCAGGGCCTTGCGCTTGCTAGGCAAGCACTCTACCACTTGAGCTAAATCCCCAACCTGTGTAATGTTTGTACAAGCCTGCCTTTCTGATGGGTGGCACTCAGCAGCAGCCTTCACCGTGTTTTTTTAAATCATGCCTTGTAAAGACACAATTGAGACTTCTAAAACTATAAATTTTTAAAATTTAAACATTATTCACTGTTTATTTTGATCACACCTCATGTGTGGTGTGGGTGTATGTGTATCTATATATTGATCACCCAATTGGAGATTAGTCCTTGGTCCTTTAGTACTTAGATTCTGAGTCTGCCAGTTTAATAATGTTTTAAAGTAATTATTCTTGGTCACTTACATGAGTTATTATACAAATCATTCTTTTTCATTGCATTAAATAAAATGCTTTTTTTGAGTTAGTTAAAACTAATTTGAAAAAAAAAACTAATTTGACAATTTCACAATGAGTACGTTTCCATTTTTCAGTTTGTCTAAACTTTAATTAGAAACTCACTACTCATTTCATTATGATAATCAGTATGTGCACACAATCCAGGAGGTAAAATAAAATTCTATTGCTATAAATTCCAAATCCCTGTATCTCCTTTTAGTTATACATTGTGCACAAGAAAAAAAAATACATACCAAATTAGGATTATACAGCTCACCTGTAAAGCTAATTAATTCAACCTGACAGTTATCTTTGTGAGAAAAAGAAAATGTTCAATTTACATGTGGAGAGGCATTCTGGGTTACTTGTTCGTCATAATTAGGCACACAGTTAGTGTTGGTTGGGACCAGGAAACAGGGAGCATAATAACTGGGGTAATTGAGGAAAGCAGTGAAGGAATATTTTAAGAAGTGTGGGCAAGGTTTTAAGGAAACCAAGAGTGGTTAAATAAGTTTAAGATCAAGCCAGGAATGGTGGGAGCACACCTGTAATCACAGCACATCTGTAATCCCCGAGGCAGGAACATTGCAAATTTGAGCCCAGCCTGAATTTACATAGTGAGACTCTGTCTCAAAATAAACAAAAATGAAGTGTAAGTTCCAGGGTTCTTCACTAATCTAGCTGTGCAGAGATCTGGGTTCGATTCCCTAGCATGGCAGCAAAAGAAAAGAAAAAAATTTCTTTAGAGAAAAATTCACCAACATATACATAAACATATGTTGTGAGACTAAAGTATTGTCAAAATAACATGGCTAATCACATCATTCATAACAATATCCACTGGACTCACTCCATGGTTGAGAGCTACAGTATCTTTCAGAAAACAACAAAAGGAGCTCTTAGGGAATCACAAATTTTTAAAAAAAAATTTCTTTTGTACAGTGATGACCACAGTCTAGAAGGGTGCACAGGTGAAGACGTGTAAAAAGATCTTGATCTGCTTGCTGGAGTCAGAGCTGGGCTGGGAGCCAGCAGTAAACCTGCAGAAATGGAAGTTCCTGTGCCCACAACTGTACCCGTGTGCATATTCCTCACATGGACAGAAGGAAGCTGAAAACTCTTGACTACACTGAGTCCTGGGCAAAAAACAATTTTCATTCTGTTTGGGTAGACCTGTGTTTCTAGTAATCTCCAAGAACATGGATAACTCCTTGAAAAGGAAGAGGACATCTCCTTATTCTTTACTAGTGGCAAATATTTGATGTCTACCTTTAGCTGGAAGTCCTCATGCAAACTATTGAGAATGACAACAGAACAATTTTCCTGCTGTCTACGGCTTACACTGTACCAGAGAATGAAAAAGCGGGCCACATATGGGAGACTTTTTTTCCTTTAAGCAAAATTATTACCATGAATGAGGTTGGGGCTTTAGTGGTTAGAGTTGCTTACCTTGCAAGCACAAGGCCCTAAGTTCAATCCCCAGCACTAAAAAAAAAAAAAAAAAAAAAAATTATTGCAGTGAAACACATGGCCATTAATCCCCCCAAAATACCTTTTAAACACCTTGTCATATTTTCAATAATGTGCTCTATATTTTCTTCAGTCTCCAAATATGAAATTGGGTGAAGCACCTCTAAATTTAAAGCAGTGATTCCAGTTGGTAATCTTAGAAAACAAAACAAAACCAGAAAACAATAAATATTCTTTTGCCTGTATTTTAGACAAAGGACATCTTCCAATATATTAACAATTTATCCTGTATATCCTGGCTTTTAGCTGTCCCATAAATGAGATAACATAGATTTCTGAAATTATACAAGTACAGAGGTAACATTTTCTAAGTGGCACTTGGATGCTACCATACTATAAAGGTTGAGATTCACAGAACAGCATTGCAGCCAGTGCTGCCTTGGCCTCTACACACTGCTGGAGTATGATCTCATCAAGAATGGTTATAATGTCCCCAAACAAGTTGCATTTAATGTTAACCAACAAGAACACTGTGAAACAGTCCTGGCATACAACTCATGGACCATCTGTAAAACAGTTCTGTGGACTGCTTCCATCCCAGTGGGGCATGGGTGGTCGAGGAAGCCAAGTGCATGCTCTGCATAGGGAAGCGTGTAGACTGCTGTTGGTAAGGAGAGCAGAAGGTACTGTACATGGTAAGAAGATGATCACAGAGGAGGTCTTGAGATGGCAGTGGCTCTGAGAACATGTAACCTGAGAACGCTTGAGACCCTGCCCAGGTCCAGGGAAGCTGGGGGTGGGGGAGGTTGGGAGTCTGGGAGATCACAGAACTGTCTAATGGGCCCTAATGGGCTCTTTGCAGAACATTCTCCTTCCTAACAGATAATCATCAAGGTTGAGAGAAGATGCTGGCCCTGTGGCTTCCCATCTAAGACTTAAGACTCCAACCCCTAAAACACATACTATCAAAGTACCTACTGGCACTCTTAGGCCACTTAGCTTGTTGTTCTCATCTGCTATTCTTCCTCTCTGAATACTGGAAAGAAGGAATCCTGGCAAAAAAAGAAATGTGCATCCTGTTTAGGAAGGGAGGTTTTGCGAAGATGTTACTGAGGACCTTACTCAGGATCAGTGGGCCATTGTGAGTCCTGCTCAGATGATTCTCTTCAGAGATTGCTCCTAGAGGTCCACAGAGACCTGGCCTCTTGGGGGAAGACTGCATATACCCCTGTCAAGTAGTTGAAGCTTTGAAATAACTTGAGGACCACCTACTCCATCTAGAACTATGAAGTATGTACCTAAACCAGACACACTGTGCCACATACTGTACCTCTGCTCTGTCCAGGGGAAAGCTTTGTTCATGAAGGTATAATTTACCTATAACAAATTATAATATATCCATTTAAAAAAAGGTTTTTACCTGGTGCAGTGACCAGGGATTACAGTGGTGAAAGGCACAGTGGGATCCACTGGCCTCAAAGTTCTGATGTGCCAGCACAGACAGAGGCCCTGGGTGATGTCCTTACTGCCTTGCTCAAAAACTTCAGTGGCTCTCTGCTGTTGTCAGATAATTTATAAACTTCTCCTGTCATTCTGTCATCCATTATGTGATCTTTGTTTACCCAGCCAGTTTTTTCCCCCCTCAAAATATGGGGTCTTTTCATTTTAAATTAAAATTAAATAAAAATTAAAAAGAGATGGGTTCTTTCTAGGCTGGCCTTGAACTCTTGTGCTGAAATAATCCTCCTGTCTCAGCCTCCTGAGTAGCTGGAACTACAGGCAAGTGCCACTGCACTGGGCCAGATACTCATTTAACTGTATAGTTCGATGAGTTTTTAAAAAATAGGCACACATGTGTAACCATTGCCACAATCAAGATGTAGAAATTTCTATTACCTCCCCGGAGTTCCTTTAGGTCTCTGCTTAGTCAGTCCCTCTTTCTCCTACACCTTGTCCTCAGGCAGCCACTTGATCTACTTTCTAGCAGTATTTTGGTAGATCTGTATTGTCTTGAGTGTCATATAAATGCTTGATTACTCTGTATAACCATTTGAGTCTGGAGCTCAATTAGGGCTTCTTCCACTTGCCCTAATACTTTGAGATTCATCTGTGTCATTCCATGTTTCAGATGTTTGTTTCTTTTTATTGCTGAGTATTTTGTTGTTTGGGTGTACCACAATTTGTTTATGCACTCACCAGTTGAAGGGCATTTGACTTGTTTTCAGTTTGGGGCTATTATGAATGAAGCTGCCGTGAACATGTATATATAAACAAAACTGAAATTCTAGGAAATTCAACAGAGCAATCTAGATAGTGATAAAAAGAATGTATCTGGGGAGTGAAGTAGTCAAGTATTTGATAGCCAAGATGAAGAGCAAGTAACCAGTTTTGTAAAAACCAGCTATTGCCAAAAGTGAGATGGGAAAATGCCTAACAGCAAAGAGAAGACTGCTGATTGGGCATCTTTATGGCATGGGGAAAAGATTACAACACCATTGGCAGGACAGAGTGATACAAACACTTAGTTGTTTTATTTTGACAAGGACTGGAACTGATCCAATAGACGCAAACCTATTTTCCCTGACTACTTCAGGATATGTTTGATGGTCTGGCCTGTACAGGCAATGGAGACAGAGGGCTCTATGTTCAGTCAGAAAGACAACTGGCTAGGGAGCTTGGGCAGACAAGTAACCTAACAAACAGGCATAAAGAGATTCCCTCTTTAAGGGGCGCTGGGAGGATAAAATGAAAATCTGCATGAGTCACTTAGTGTCTTAAAGAAGGCACATTAAGCATGTATTATGATTAAAAATCATGCCCAAGCCAGGTGTGGTGGGCACACACGCCTAATCACAGCATGCAAGAGGATGAGGTAGGAGGATCATGAGCTCGGAGCCAGTCTGGGTTACATATCGAGGGCAAGGCCAGCCTGGACTAGATAGGCTGTCACCAAAACACCAAAAACAAACACAAACGAAACAAATCCTCTGATACCTTTGACTCATTAAAGAATCTAAATGTTTTCTTAGGAAGTCAGAATATTTTGGTGTATTATTTTCTTAAATCACACAGAATTTTTCCTGTTACACAACCACTGAAGAACTGGCTCAACCAAAATCTGGTTAGATTTTAGAAGGATGTGCCCTCATTCACAAAAGCTCCCAGGGGCTGCAGAGACATTAGCCTGTCTGCTGGGCAGCAGCTCTAGTTCCAAAGCTCCCACCAACAGCTTTTCAAGCCGGAACCATCACCTGGAGTTTGTGAGCAAATCTGATTCCAGAGTGGTTCCTCGGGAGCTGACTCTGATCCCGTGGCCTGGCGTCAGCTCTTCTGGGCCCACTCGGGTTCGCGGGTACCGGCTGTGGGGTCCCGCAGTGTGGGCTTCTAAGGAGCACGAGCTGAAATCGGAAGACATGACTTTGATTCCTAACAGTATAGCCCCTACCAGCATACTTTACTTCAGCCTTGGTCTTCCGAGCTTCCTTTCCTGTCTCTACTGGGCTCTAGAGCTAGCACCTGGTTTGGAGAGGAAGCGGTGTCTTAAAAGACTGTAGGCTACACCCAAGGGTCTGGTGTCCGCCGGGATTGTTTGTCCTGCATCAGCCAAGACTCTGCCCGCTCCTCTGCACCGCGCCCACTAGTGCGTTTGTTTTCTATACTGGTTCTGAACGCCCTCCTGGCTTCCGGGGCCAGCACCTGGTGTGGGCAGTTTTGCTCCAGGCGCTGGAGGAAGCGCGGTTTTTTACCCGTCCCGGGATGCGTGCGCATTGTGGGACGGCGAGTCCGGGGCTCGGGCCAGTGCGCACCCCGAGCCTTGCTAGGGCAGAGGGGGGCACGGTCCCACGTCCGCCCTTCCTTCCGTCCCCACCCAGTCCCCCAAATTCCCCTAGAGCAGAGCCTTGCAGGGAGCCGGAAGGGGCGGGGCGCCTCGGGCGCCCTGGCGTTTGAAAGCCCGCGTGCCTCTCCCATTGGAGGAGCGCTCCCGCCGCGTGGCTGGGCTGGCCAGGTGCTGGTTCCTACACGCTTTCTTAACTTTTCATTTTGCAAACCTGTGGAACCCAGATGGTTTCTTAAAGTTCTCGAGAAGGTTTATTTTTATCTCTTCCCCATCTGTTGTATAAAAGAAAGGGGGTTGTGTCAGGGAAAAAAAATTCCATGCCCTGTAGTCACGCAAGACTATTTTGAAATTGCATCTTTATTGAAGTCAGAAGCAGAAACTAGCAAGAACTAGGAAATGTTTGTTTTGTATATGTAGTTATTTGGATTTTTAAAAACATAATTAAAGGTAATACTATGCTATGTAGTGTCGAAATTTTAAAAGTAAAGCCAGAGTTTTTGTTGGAAATAACAAAGACACAACTCACTCATTTTCAAAGAGAAACTCTGATCTATTACCATTTTGGCTTGCAGTAGTTCTGGAGAACACTACTAAAGAGGGGAAAACCCAGATTCTCATATTTTCTCTCTCCATCCCCTTTTATTTTCCAGTCCAGAGCACAACCACCAGAAGACAGAAGGAAACCAGTTTTGGGGAAACTTGGCACTCTGTTTACAGCTGGAAGGAGAAGGAACACGAGAAACGGGCTAGAGAGCTCCAGTTCCACCAGCTCAAACGCCAAATCACTCTCCCCCAAAGACAGAACCTCTTCTAAACTCCCAGAAAGAGAGAGTGAGAAGAGCAAAATTCTGAGCAGCCAACCAAAACAAACGGATTTGAACGAGGAGGGTTCCCTTCAGCAACAGTCCCCGGAGGCCGAGGGCGAGGACGGCCATATCCAGGCGACCCCCGCCGAAGCTCAGCTGTCACCTGCGTCTAGCACTAGTACAGCGGTTGTGCAGCAGTGCCGCGAAAGTGATTCACCCCAATTAGAACCTCTGCAGGCAGAGGGAGAGACCTTCCCAGATGCCACCACCGCTGCCAAGCAAATGCATTCCTCACCTGGGAATTCCTCCGGGCGAGAGAACGCGGGGGAGGACGCCGTGCCGGGAGCTGGCAGCGAGCAGGAGACCTCGTGGGGTGCGCCGGGGTCGCCCACCGGCGCAGGACTAGGGGAGGCCCCCGACGGAGGCGCCGACGTGGCTCTTGAAGGAAGCGCTCTGCGACCCCCTGAGGACGCTTCCGCCCCCCTAGGCGTCTCTCTCTCCCAGGTCGCAGAGAACAAGGCCGGCTCCGGCCAGCCTAGCGGCACAGCCCGGGCCGGGGAGCGCGCCCACCCCGCCACAGTGTTAACTTTGGACATCTACTTGAGTAAGACCGAGGCGGGACAGGTGGACGAGCCGGTCGTTGTTACACCCGGGGCCGAAGATTGTGCGGATTCCGACGACATGGAGAAGAGATCGAGTGGTCGCAGGTCCGGCCGGCGGAGGAAGTCGCAGAAATCCACGGACTCCCCCGGCGCCGACGCCGCGCTGCCCGAGAGCCCAGCCCGGGACGACTCGGTGTTCGAGGACGAGGTAGCGCCAAACGTCTCCGCGGAAAAGAAAGTGAAATTTCCGCGGTCAGCCTTCGATGGGGGCGTTGCCTCCACGGTTAGCCCGGAGTCCAAGCCCGGCCCCAAAGGGCAGCTCCGCGGGGAGTCGGACCGCAGCAAACAGCCTCCCCCGGCCTCGTCCCCCACGAAGAGGAAGGGCAGGAACCGCGCCCCGGAGGCCTTGCTCAGCCCGTCCACCAGCAGCCCGCGGGCTCCCGCCAAGGAATCGCCGCCCAAGAGGGCGCCCGCGCCGGACCCCGGTCCGATCGTTAAGGGCGCCGTGGTCGACTGCGGGGAGGAAGCGGCCCGGGTCATCCCTCGTGAGCTCACGGTCAAGAGCAGCTCGCTGTTGCCGGATATCAAGCCCGAGCACAAGAGGAGCCCTCTCCCCAACCACTTCGATGTCCGGGGGGAGGGAGGCCGAAGCAAAGAGCTGGGCAGGTCGGCTGGAGCTTCTGAGGCTGACGGCGTGAAACCCAGGAGCCATTTCGGTGTGGGCAGGTCGACGGTGACCACTAAAGTGACCCTGTAAGTAGCTGTGGAATTGGTCCAGCCAGAGTTGCATGTCCACAGACGTGCAGGGGGGGCCGCTGCGAAAGGCTCAGGGTCTTGGCATTTGTGGAATTGTCTGAGCCTTGGATTTTCTATGTTGAATTTAAGAGAGCAAAAGACCAGATTATCCAGTTAAAGTTTAAGAAGAGGACACATTTTGCAGCCTCATGGGTTAATTCTCATTTTCACTTAAGATCTTAGGTAAATGAATGTAAAAGCAGGGAAAGCCGTAAGGCTCAATGTTTACATAAATAACAGAGATAAGACTTAATAGCTTGACATTAGCTAATTATAGTCAAAGAAAAATGTCCACGGGTGGTCCGGGGTAAGACATTGTTAAAACACACAAGGAACAAACACTGTTGTATTCAGTATGATCCAGGAGCTATGATGTTTGTGAATTTCACAGAATTCACAGAACTTTTTATATAACTTAGTGCATGATCGTCCTAAATTTTTGTTTTAAAAAGTCCCCAGTACAAATATTTGATTGCTTCTTTCCTTCTACAGTGTTAGGGAGCCTGCTGTTATTTTTGCTCCCAGGCTGAAAATTAGCTTTCAATTATTGAAGAGAAGATGTGTCCTTACTGGAAAATTATTTGCTAAGTGAAAGGGCACAAAACAAACGGACTCTCTGTGCTGCTAAATTTATTGATTTTACAAGTATTTATTAAGTAGCTTCAGTGCATGAAATTTTTCTAGGGAGTGTGGGGAAAAGCTTGTAAATGTGAGTCAGGATGTGGACCCTTGAAACGTTTATGGCCCTTGCTGGTCCTTGATGAGCAAACAAATCAAAAGTGCAGGGGAGGAAGTCATTGTTGGCTTTCAGAGGAGCTGGGGCTTTGGGCCTTGGTTCCTACAGGTGGATAAAACAGGGGGGGGGGCTATAAAACTAAAGATTCTTTCTTCTCCACTCTGCTCTCCCTGGCTCACCCCTCGTCAGTTAGCACAGGTGAAAAATCAGTAAGTGCTCAAGTTTTTCCTGCATTCACTTACTAAAAGATCTGATGTTTGTGCAGCATTATCCTTCTTGAATTGAATGGGTTTCATTCTATTTGGTTTCCTGGAGAAGTAAGCTTTGGAGTAGGAACTTTGTTTGGTAAACACTTGAGGAAAATGTGCTTAATGCATAACGTGAGCGGTTTTACCAGCTGCCAGCCTGCATGCAGCGGCTGACTTCAATACAGTCAGCTGTTTATTCTGTAACCATAGCGTTGGAGAAGTAATCTGAGTGAATGATGCCCATTATTTGCAGAAGACCAGTGTGAGCACACACTGAAACCTCCCCAAGTGTGAGTTTAGAGGTAGTTGCTGTGTACCTGATTGAGGCTGCTTCATTTGTCTTCCAGTGGGAAGACAGCAGTGGAAAAACCAGAACTATTACACCGTTAAAAAAAAAAATAGGGCAAACAAAGGACAGAAAAGCCGATCTTACAATGAAACCCTTCTTCATGGGTTGCTTCCTAATGCAACTAACCCAAATATCTTTTTCTCAGTACTGATTATTTTCTAGCCAGAGTTTTTCTCAATTATTCATTTTATGTAATTTTGTTTTGCACAGTGCCTTGCATGTGAATTGGCAAACTATTGAAATGGAAAGTTAATAATTATTTCTAGTCTTTTGATCTATTTCTGACTGATGGGGTTTTTCAGACCCTTTAATTGTTCCAGTGATTGTATTGCAAGTAAAAATGTTAACAGGTTATTTTTAGAAACAATTTGAAACTGAGGAAAAATTACTGGTATTCTATAGTCTTTGAAAAATAATGACGAAGCTCTGTTTTTTTATGCTATTAGAAAAATAACGACGATGAAGCTCTGGTTTTTTATGCTATATTCTCGACTAAATGCTGAATGTTGAAATTCTTAAAATGGTACGTTTAAAATAGGAAGAGTTTTCCTGTTACATACCTTTGACTTTCTAGATTCTGGATTCTTTTCCTCTTTTCATATTAGTATAGTGAAGACATTGCAACGGGAATTATAGGAGCCTTCCTTTTAATCAGTCTCAACTAGGTTAATTGCAGTGACTCTTGGTAGGAGCACTTAATAGCATAGAAAGTTTGACTGTAAAAGTATTTTGATCTTGGGGCAGATCTTTAATCTGCAGATGTGTTTCCTATCCGCAAGGTAAATGCTGGCTAACCTGTAGCATTTTCCATTTACATCATAAGATTTACTTTGATGTTTGATGAACGGACTTGAATACTGTTCCTTGAGCTGATTGGCAAGAATTTTTTAAAGGTGTATTCCCGGGCATGTGACCACCCTTTATTAATTGATGCAGCATTTGTAAGCTCTCTATTTCGAATTATCTCACAGGTTTTAGGATTTACTCTTTAAGGAATGCTTATTTTAAGGATATAATGGGGACAGCGATGCCTAGGAAAATTTATGAGCATATATTAAACTCAGTATTTAAATAAACAGTTAAAAGATGAAAATCTGAATTTTCATTTGTGGAGAACTTGATGGCATTTAGCCGGGCTTCTCATTTTATCCAGAAAGATAAGGTGTCTTACCCGGAGTTACACTGCTTCCAGAGGCTCCACAGGCCCATCCTTCTTGAAGGCAGAGTCCCTGTGGGAGTCTGTGGGAGATTTTTTTGCACTTCTTCACCTTTGCGGTGTCTTTTCAAGTGGCTTTAAAGTCTGATTGCCTTATCTAATAGAACTTCTGATAACTCATTGACCCCTTAAGTGATAAAGATGGAAAGAACCAGAGGACCTCAATCAGGTTGATCTTCGCTGACCCTCAGTGGGTCAGCACTTGACTCTAAGTGACTGTTGGTGGTTATTATTTATCTCTACCATTTTATAAACTACTAGTCCTTTTTTTTTTTTTTAAAGCTTTGGAACCCTTTCTTCTAGGAAAGCTTGTATAGAAGTGATATAAACAGATAAGTGAGAGAGATATTTGTTGAAAGGAGGTGGTCAGTCTCATCCTGCAGTAGCCAGATTCCTTCAATCCTAAGTTGGAAGAAAATAAAAAACAATTGAACCATCTACTTTTTATAAAGAGAGAAGATAGGCTGGGGATTTAGCTCAGTGGTTAGAGTGCTTGCCTTGCAAGCACAAGGCCCTGAGTTCGATTCCCAGCACCAAAAAAAAAAAAAAAAGAAAAAGAAAAAATAGAGCCCAGAGAGGTAAAGTAGTTTGACCACATTCACACAGATAGTTAGTGTGAGAGCCAGGTCCCAGCGCCAGCCCGTGCCAAACAGGGCACATTTTGTTCCTATGAAAGAAAGCACTGTGTGCTTAAAGTCATTATTTCTATTAAAGAGCAGTTATACCCAAGAAATGTGGCAAAGAGGGGAGCCTCTCTTTACTCAAGAAGTGGTTACAAAACCAACAGTTGAATAATTTATAAGTAAACTGTGATATATACATGTGATGGACTTTTATGGAAACATTAAAACTTTGCAAACAAAATTTTTTACTAACCCAAAAAATTGTTGTTGTGGTTGTTCTTTGGTGCTGGGGATCGAAATAGGGACCTTGTGCATGAGAGGCAAGCGCTCTAACCACTGAGCTAAATCCCCAGCCCCTAAAAAATTTTTTACTGTAAGGTTAAATAGGCTTTTTTTATAAAGGCAAGCTACCAAACTCTAATAGAATAATCTCAATTCTATTAAAATACTTAACTATGCATATAAAAAGACTGAAAATGAGCTAAAATTTTTTTTATTTTTTACTGAGAATATGTATTGGTACATTGTATACACAGTGATCACATTCATCATAGTTATTTTGTATCTGTACAGGACATATCTTGGTTTTCCCCCCTCTTCCCCACCACTCCCTTCTGCTCCCCCTTCCCTATTTATAGCAGGTTTATTTATATATATTTAAATTTTTCCATTTTCCCCTTCCTCTTTCTTTCCTTTTTCTCTTCCTTCTTTACCCCCCTTCTCCCTTTTAGTTCTCCTCTCTTTTGAATATTATCTTCCTTTTATATAATATCTATTACACCTCTTTGTCCTTATTTACACTTATGGTTTCTCATATCAGAGAAACGATGTGTACTCATGAGTGTCTGATTTATTTCACTTAAGAGTATGTTCTCAAGGTACATCCATTTACCTACAAATGTCTCTAGTTTATCCTTTTTTATGGCAGAGAGTACTCCATTATGTAGAAAAACCACATTTTCTTTAGCCATTTGTTAGTTGTTGGGCATTTAGGTTGTTTCCAAGACTTAGCTGTTACAACCATGCTATGAACTTGGTTGTGCACCTATCGCTGTGGTATGATGTTTTTAATTCTTCTGGGAAGATACCAAGCAGAGGAAAACCTGGGTCGAATGGAACCTCTAGTTGTAGTTTTCTGAGGAATCTCCACACTGATTTCTACAATGGTTGGACTAGTCTACATTCCCACCAACAGTGGAGGAGGGTTCCTTTTTCCCCACAGCCCCCCCAGCATTTGTTACTGGTTGATTTCTTGATAATAGCTGTTCTTTCTGGAGTGAGATGGAATCTTAGCGTTGTTTTGATTTGCATCTCTCGAATGACCGATGATGTTGAACACTTTTTCATATATTTATTTGCTATTTTTATTTCTTCATCTGAGAAATGTTTATTCATTTCAGATACCCATTTTTGGATAGGGTTTTTAAATTCTGGGGATTTGATTTTTTTGAGTTCCTTATGTATTCTAGATGTTAGACCTTAGTCTGAGGGATAGCTGGCAAAAATTTTTTCCCAGTCTGGGTTTTTGCCCCACTCTATTGGTGATTTCTTTTGCTGTGCAAAAGCCTTTTAATAGGATGTGTTCCCAGGCACTGATTCTTTGTATTATTCCCCATGCAGTCAGGGTTCTGTTCATAAATATTTTTCCTACACCTATGTCTTTGAGAGTTCTTCCTATACTGTTCTCCAATACATTTAGTGTTTTGTGTTTTAATGCTTAGATCTTTTACCCACTTTGATTTTAATTTGCTACATGGTAAGAGATACGTATCTAGTTTTAGTTTTTGGCATGTGGCAAGCCAATTCTTCTAGCACCATTCGTTAAAGAGGCCTATCTTTCTTCCAGTGAGGGTGTTTGGCTCCTTCGTCAAAGATGAGGTATTTGAGTGTATTTGGAGTTGTTTCTGCATCTTCTAGCCTGTTCCATTGGTTGTTGGGTCTGTCTTTGTGCCAGTATCATGCTGTTTTCTATCATAGTAGCTTTATAGTGTAATTTCAGGGTGGGTATTGTGATACCCCCTGCCTTGCCCCTGTTGCCCAGGATTGTTTTTGCTATTCTTGATCTCTTCTGGTTCCAGATGAATTTCATGATTGTTTTCTCTAATTCTCTGAAGTATGTTATTGATATTTTAATTGGAATTGCATTAAATCTGTATAGCAATTTAGGAAGTATGGCCATTTTCACTATGTTGAGTCTTCCATCCAAGAACACGGAATATCTTTCCATTGTCTCATATCCCCTTCAATTTCCTTTTTTAAACTACTGTAGTTTTCAATGAAAAGACCTTTTACTTGTTTTGTTAGATAGATTCCTAAGTATTTCATTTTTTTTGATGCGATTGTGAAAGGTATATCTTCTTTCTTTCTCAGTGAGTTTGTTATCTGTATATAGGAATGCGATTGACTTTTGGGTGTTAACTTTGTATCCAGCTATGCAACTGAATTTAGTTATTAAGTCTAGAAGTTTTTGGTGGAATTTTTGGGGTCTTCTATGTAGAGTATCATGTCATCTACAAATAATGATAGTTTATCTTCTTCCTTTCCTATCTCTGTTCCTTTTATTTCTTTCTCTTCCCTGATTGCTCTGGCTAATGTTTCTAGAACTATATTGAATAATAGTGGTGTTAGTGGGCACCCTTGTCTTGTTCCAGGCTTTGTTGTGAAAGCTTCCAGTTTCTGACCATTTAGTATGATGATGGCCATTGGTTTGTCATGGATGGCTTTTATCAGATTTAGATACAGACTATCTATTCCTAATTTCTGTAGATTTTTTATCATGAATGGGTGTTGGATTTTGTTGAATGCTTTTTCCGCATCTATTGAGATGATCATGTGATTTTTGTGTTTTACTTTGTTGATGTGGTGTGTTACATAAATTGATTTGCGTATGTTCAACCATCCCTGCATCCCTGGGATGAATCCTATTTAGTTGTAGTATATAACCTTCTGGCTAATTCATTGCATTCTGGAGCTAAAATACTAATCCTTTGAAAAGTAGGATTATGAGTGACTTAAAAAATATTTTCCTGTCAGGTGTAGTGGTACATACCTTTAATCTCACCTATTGCACAAGCTGAGGAAGGAGGATCCCAAGCTGAGATCAGTGTGTGCAACTTAGCAAGACTCTGTCTCATCATTAAAAAGAAAAAGGGAAAAAAGAAAGGAAAGGGAACATGTCTTACAGTAAATACACATATAATCAGGAGAATATTATGTGGAAAGAATTACAGGAACAGAGTATGTAAGGAGGTCAGTAATATATGACTTTTAAAATATCTAGCCTTTTAAGATAACTTTTTAAAGTTACAGTAAAATAAAAACACATAATTGATGTTTGGGGAAATCATTTACATATTTAAAGTATGAGACTGCATTAGATATTTAAATTTATTCTAATGTTCTTCAGATTCTATGGTTATAGTCCACCTGTAGTGCCAAGTACTTTGCATATATATTAGTGCTCTGTAAATTTGTTAGCCCCTCACTCTCAGTTCCTTAGCTGTATAAACTTATCATTACTCATATGCAAACAAAAAAATTTATTAAAATATTTGATAGTATATTTAGGATGGCTTAAAATGTTTCATGTAAGAAGGAAGATGTTTGCTTTTGATAGTGTTCTAATACGTTTGTGTGTTGACTTTTTTAAAACTAGGTCAGTAATTATCCTGCTTTTTTCTTGTAGACCTGCCAAACCGAAGCATGTGGAACTAAATCTTAAAACCCCTAAGAATCCTGATAGTTTGGGAAGTGAGCATAACCCATTTAGCCAGCCAGTTCATAAGGGAAACACTGCCACCAAAATCTCCTTATTTGAAAACAAACGGGTAAATAGTAGTCCAAGACACACTGACGTTCGAGGCACGAGGAACGTTCCTGCCTCTAATAAGACATATGTTGGGAGGGCAAAGCTGAATTTAGCCAAAAAAGCCAAGGAAATGGAGCAACCTGAAAAGAAAGTAGTGCCAAACAGTGACCAGAATGGTGGCCTGGTGAAGGAACCGTGTGCGGAAATCAAAGTTCCTCTCCCTGAGGAAGAGAGTCTCCCAGCACCCAAACAAAGGGGAGGAGAGCCCACAGAGGGTCAAGCTTCCAGTCCTCAGCCCAACCAAAGTGATACAGAAGATGTGCAGACAGATGCTGGCTGCCCCTCAGAACCAGTGACTACTGCTCTGATTCTTACTCAGGACCAGAAGCTCCTAGTAGCAGATAACTCCGAGGCTGCTGACAGCAAAAGACTTGTACTTGAAAATCTGATCAGTATGGCACAAGATGTCCCCTCTGTTCTTGATACCAAAGATTTACCTCCAAAGCTGCAAGATACATTTTCTGACTCGCAGCCCCCAGCTGAGTCATCTAAGGGGCCTTCTCTTCCGCTGCCTGCTCCCATTCCTGTGGATGTTCCCAAAGATGTATGTGCTCAAGCTCCCATAAGCAGTTTTCCATGCACTGATCTAAAAGCATCAGAAAACCATAATGGATGTATTTTGCCTGTATCTCACCACAATGAGAAAATGCCACTCTGCAAAGTTGGAGGGGGAGAAGCAAACCCTCTTTTGTCCCCAGAGAACAGCCCAGGAGCTGTGGGAAATGAGTGTGCATCCAAGGTCCTTGTCCAGGTCAGGTCCTTTGTACTTCCTGTGGAGAGCACCCAGGAGGTGAGCTCCCAGATCATCTCAGAAAGTTCTGAAGTTAGAGAAGTGCAGTTGCCAAGTTGTCACAATAGCGAACCTGAGGTGGTTTCCCTTGCAAGTTGTACCCCCCGGCAAGAGGAAGTACCTGGCGATACAAGCATATCGCCCAAAGACACTAGCTGCAAAGAAGAAGAAGCGGCAAAGTCACATGTCATGCCAGCCGAATCTGAGAAAGCTCTGCCTGTCCAGGCGCAAAGTGAACGCAGCCGAACACCCCCAATGGCTGAGTCTAGCCCCATCAACTCTCCAGGCAGCAGAATTCATTCACAAATTCCTCAAAGGCCAGATCAGAATGTTGTGAATGGCCAGGATACCCCTGCTAGTCTTTTGAACATCTCTGCTGGTAGCGATGATAGTGTATTTGATTCTTCTTCTGATATGGAAAAATTCACTGAAATTATAAAAAAGATGGACAGTGCGATTTGTGTGCCTCAGAAGAAGAAGAAGGCCAGAGTGCCAAACTCTCCTGCCCCTCACTTTGCCATGCCTCCTATTCACGAGGATAATTTAGAAAAGGTATTTGATCCCAAGGTGTTCACTGTTGGTTTGGGGAAGAAAGAAAGTCAGCTAGAAATGTCTCCAGCTTTACATCTGATGCAGAGCCTGGACCCCAAATCCAAACTGAGACCCAAACGTGCATCCACAGAACACAGTCTCCTCTTTAAGTCCTTACGTGCTAACACTAATGGGAAAAGTGAATCCCAGGCAATTCCAGAGATAAATGACAAAGAGAACAGGGATATCATCAATGGTGGAGTTAAAAGGTCGAGGCTGGAAAAAAGCGCCCTTTTCTCAAGCATATTATCTTCTTTACCACAAGACAAAATCTTTTCTCCCTCTGTGACATCAGTCAAAACTATGACCACATCTTTCAGCACTTCTCAGAAAAGTTCCCCTTCTCTGACTTCAGTGGGACAGCCCACAACTGAGGGCGCCCCACCCACTGGCTCTGACAAAGAACAGCCAAAGCCTTCACCCCACAACTCCTTAAAAATCTTCAATTTCAACTCATCAGATGTGTCTCATTCAAGTTTGAAAAGTCCAAGCCACATGGAAAAGTACCTTCCAAAAGAGGAAACCGAAGAAGATCTGAATGCACAAAGCAACCTGCCTTTGCCAGAAACTAAGTTTTCCAAACTGAAGAACAGTGATGATGTGGAAAAGACCAATCATACTGAAAGTGTTTTAAAGTCAAATTTACCAAACCTTGGAAAGAGTGACACTGACTTCACGGGTCTTTTCAAATCAAGTCGATATGATCCAGGCATTTCTTTTTCTGCAATGTCATTATCGGACACAGTGGTAAGTACCAACATAGTGTATCACTTGAGATATTTGTAAGGCTAAGCGAGAGGGGGATGGTGAGCACTTCATGTTATTCTGTGTACAGTATTTTGTCTAATATTTTTGTATTCACAGATTTGAAGACCTTTATGCAAAGGATCAAGCAAAAAGGTGTTAAGACTTCTCAAAACATTCATGGTACATTAGGGATAATGAACTACGTATTTTAGAGTATATGTGAATCTATTTGAAAAGTGTAGATGAGAGTTGAGAGAGAGATAAGACACTTTTCTTGCCTATTCTGTGTAAAAATGCTTAGTACTTAGAATTTTGAAGATTTGTGAAGCTGCTTCCTCTATTTGGAAAGGCCCCACCCAGCAAAGAAACGTTTTCCTTTTCTTCGCATGCTATGAGATTTCACCCATTATTCATAGCAATGTGTTTATCTGTCTAGGAAAGAATGTTTTGTTTACTAGAAATTAGTCTTCATCTGTGAGTTCTATTTTTTTTTCTTGTGAAGTTTTGAGGTATAAAAACTTCTGGTGGGGCTGGGGCTTTAGCTCAGTGGTTAGAATGCTTGCCTCTCATAATCACAAGGCCCTGAGTTCGATCCTCAGCACCAAAAAAAACCAAAAACAAAAAAAACAACTTTTGGTTTACACCAGAGCTTTCCTTTAATATTGTAGTGAGGATCACAAAATAGAATATTTAGGGGCAGTGATTTCTATGTTCTTTTATCTAATTGCCAGAGGTTTTCTCTTGTTTGGCTTTTTGGCCTGTTTGTTTTGTTTTCTGGTACTGGTGATTGAACTCTGGGTTTTGTGCATGTTGAATGCACTCTGTACCCCCAAGCAACACACCCAGCCAAGAAATTGTTTTCCTTACTGCTTTTCATGTGAATTTGTGCCATTTGCTCCCAAGCTTGATACTCAACCTGAGGGAGGACAATGAATGAGGAAGGCAGGGTATCAGGGTTGCAGTTCAGCTTTCTTTGTTTAGAAACGTGAGTGGAGCTTGAATTCCGGTGGCCTAACATGTGAGCCAGCTACCTGGCAAGCATAGGATTCTGACCAGCAGAGAATCCCTTGTTCCCATCCTTATCTGGACAAGGCCCCACAGCGTATTTCAGTGCGTTGTGTTGGTTTTTGTTGTAATTCTGTCACAGAGTGGGATTTTGGAAGCTCTTGCAAAATGTATAGTAGGGTTTCTAGCAGCTGTGCAGATTCCATTTTTCATGTGATTGTGCAAACCAGTGGTTTTATTCTTTTGGGTCTTAGGACCCATTTACATTTAAAAATTATCGAGAACCTCAAAGAGCTTTTACTTACATAGGTTCTGCGCATCAAGATTTGCTGTATTAGAATTGGACACTGAGTAGCATTTAAAACACCAGAAAATGCTGGCCTTCAGAACAGTGACATCATTTCATATCATGGAGCCTTGACTCCTGTGTACTTGTGAGAGAAAGATGGAAGAGGCAAATAACCTCTTTTTATTATGAAAATAGCTTTGGCCTCATGGATACCCTGAAAGGGTATTGGGGACCCCCCCAGGGACATCTTGCTCATACACTAAAAGCTGAACCTGCCTATAACACTTAGAAATCATCAGATTCTTAACTTTCTCTCAGTTTCTGCTGGTCCTCTTTTCCTTCGTTGTGACTTTGTTCTTTTTAATTAATGTGACAAGTCTGACAACAGAATATACAGTTTGCCTATGAAAACCAAGTCAGCAGGAATAAAAAGAAATAGAGCGCTTTATTTTTTTTCAAGGCCTTTTTATGATTTAAAAAAATAACTTATTTTTCTTTAGGTCCTGGCCTTTGTTGACTGTATGACAGTTCTATCTTTAATGTTTTCCTTGAATTTCATTTAAAATTTTAGACTTTTCCTTCAGTTTATGTACTTCTAATATATGTGTATATGTTAGAAGACACATGCCATTTTGATATCTGATAGTGCTCAGTGGGGCCTTCCTCAGATCAAAGGCAGGTCTTGAAGAGGCATCCTGGTTAGCATTGAAAGTAGTCCATGTTTTGTAATATTTTTATGTGTATAATTACTATTTGTATTACACATTTCTGGTTTTACTGGTACTGTCAGATGGTCTTGAAAATGATTAGTTTTGAAGGCATAAAAAAGGTATTTTGTTCATCAAAAAGATTTTAAATATATCATGTGCAGTGTACATTATGACATATACCCCCTACACTTTTAGACTAGTAGTTGTTTACATGATGGTAGATGTTACTATGACAACACAGTATTTATGTGTTCAGATAGGGTGTGTATATGAGCACATAAAATTGATTCATCTCTTTGTAGATAAGTATTCAATACTTTCTAATTTCTTTTATCTATTTGAAATTACACTAAGATTATTTGAGTTACAATCTTGTGGTTCTTAGTTTGTGAATTGACATAAAACCTAGGTCTGATTTTTGGGCCCTGAATTTTCTAGCACTGGTAGAATTAGCTTATTCATTTAAATGAGAAGAAAATGAAATGGCAAATTTAGTTAAAGAGGGAAAAATACTCTCATTGGCATGAACTTAAAGACAGTGTTAAAACAATTTTGGCATAAAGCAGGGTTGGACATGTTTCAAAAATGAGAAAATATGAGGTAAATTTGATCTTATTTTAGACCATCATAGGTAGAGAAAAGAGGACTGTTATGTAAAGTCATAATTAATTATGTTTCTATTCATTTGGTTACAGACATTTAGAGGCAGTGTCCAAAATAAACGCAATCCCAGACCTGGAAAGGTAAGATTTTCTGTTTCTAGTCTAGATTTTTATCTTTGTCGTTGGAGTACAACAAAGTGCTGCTACTTTCATTTTCTCGTAGGTGGTGATATTCAGTGAACCCGATGTTTCTGGGAAGCACACTGAAGTTTTTGGTGACATTCAGGATTGCAGTTCCTGGAGGCTCTCTCCAGTTGTGCTTATAAAAGTTGTTAGAGGATGGTAAGAGTAATGTTTGGTTCCTGATTTTCAGCATGTGTTTTTTCTTCTTAATTACCTTTTTGGTCTCCTTTACTTATAAATTTTTCCTTTGTCAGTGTAAAATGCAGAAATTGTGGTAAGAAATTTATACTCGTGTGTGTTTTTTAATTTTTTATTTGTGGTATTAGGGCGTTTGCATTGAGGTACATCTCAAATGCATTTTTTATTTTGAGAGTCTCATTAAATTGGTAAGTTACCCTGACTGGGCTCAAACTGGTGATCGTCCTGCCTTTTAACTTCTCAGTGCTGGTATTGCAAACCTGTGTTTTCAGGAATGGCAAGAAATAGGATTTTAATCATGTTTCTGTTTAATCATGTTTCTGTTTATAGGAGTGATACATGTTCATGGTGAGAAAACTGGAAAAGCACAGTAGAACAAGCTTCTTTTTCTCATAGATCTCCATGTAACACTGCTTTGAGTTAATCAGATATTTGAGCCAAATAATATACTTTTGTCTGATGAGTTTTAAATAAGGTTGATGAGAATTGCACTGTAGTCATGTTGATGTGCCAAATGCAACTTTAATAATAAATAAGGATAGACATTTTGCTAACTTTTTTTAATGACAGTTCAGTGAAAAACTAACCTAAAATTTACTTTCCAATGTTATGACAAAAGATTGTTTTAAGTAAAGAAACCAATGAAAAATAGACAGTTTAGACAGTTTCTAAAATTGTTTTACTTGTTTAATTGCCACTTACAAACACCCAGGAAATTGAATAAAGAAAAGCAAGTTTAAAAAAACCATGGATCTGTCTTTGGTGGCTATTTATACACTTGTTTGAAGTAAAGAAGGTAGAGCTCTAGACATTAATAGTTTTAAAAATTAGTAAATTTTCTTTTCATCTCTATTAAATGCATGACATCTTTCATATTTGATTGTTAGATGTTTTTGTATATATTCAACATAATAGTAAAAAAATGTGCTTTCATTCTTAAATTTGGAGACTTGAAAATTGTACTAAAATTTTTGCATAACAATTTTGTTTTTAATAGAAGTGTGTTTTTTTTCTTTTGCAACTTTTACTGACTTTTTTCTTTTCTTGAAAGCATAAGCACTTAAGAGCAACACTGTCATATATTAATATGAGGGTTTTCTACGTGGCCTTTATTGCAGAGAATAGTTTTAAAATGCTTTCCATTAACATGCATGTAGTCCTTTTTATCAACATATCCATTGATTCAATCCTAATAAGTAAGTTAAAATTTCTCGAAGTGAAATGTTTTCTACACATACAAGGGGGAAAAAAGTCTCACTGCATTAAGAATCTATTTACTTGACATATTATCATTTGTAATCTCTACTGGCTGGCAAGTCCATAGAACATTGGTAGCTCTATAACAGCTGTAGCAATAACTCCAAAGTTCTCTAAGATCCTAATACAGTTCTTGAATTATCAGAGGCTTAATTATACCCGGTAAAGTTTGTTTTAGGGGCAGTTTTTACTGTTTTAGTTGCTGGAGAATTGGTTACTGAAGTATAGTGTGCCTGTTGGCCAGAATATTTAAACAATCAAAACCTCTCTTACCATGATTGACTAATGGTTTTGCTGTGTTTTACTCTTAGTTGGATTTTGTATGAGAAACCAAATTTTGAAGGGCACTCCATCCCCTTAGAAGAAGGTGAATTAGAACTCTCTGGCCTCTGGAGTATAGAAGATAATTTGGAAAGCAATGAGGAAGTACAGTGTGATAAACCTGTAGTGATTGGTTCAATGAGACACGTGGTCCAGGTAGGTGATGATAAATCTGGATTTCATTCATTCAACAGATACTTATTTGAATGTCAGAAATAATTTTTACGTTGAGAATGATTCTTAAGTTTTATGTTTTATGAAATAAGTTGAAAAATATTTGATACTTTATGGATATATGTTCTATAACAAGTATTTATACACCTTGAATGAATTAGAAAAGACACATTCTAATTGGTTAAATATCTTTTCATGGTAAATCCTCAAGGTAAATCTTTCACTCCTGGCCCCCTATTCCTGTGTTCCAAATGTACTTTACTTAGTAGCCTGATTGCAATAAGATGTTTTTTTTCAGTATTAGAAACTGAACCCAAGGCCTCATGCATGCTAGGCAAGTGCTCTGCCACTGAGCTGTTACATCCTCCACTCTGCAACAAGTTTTTTATGGACAGATTTTTTTTCCTTTACTTATTTTTTTTGGTTGCTGCATGATTTCTGATTACCTTGAGTAGTTTATAGATGTTCTGTTTGGAAAGGTAATCCAGAAATAATTCAGTCGATAATTGGACTCTTGAGGGTCTACATTTGAAGCCATTTTATGGACTGAGTAAGATCTCTTGGCTTCTTATTCATTGATGAGAAAGGTGATATCAACATCTTTCATTGTTGATTGTGAAATTTGTAAAACTGTAATTAATGGTGTCTTCCCAGGGAAAAATTAAAATCCCAAGTTTTTTATAATGAAGTTGGAGATTGTGAAGTGCAAAAGAGAGAAATGGAAGGTTCTAGATTAAAATAAGGAAGAATAAATAACAGTTTTTAGCAGAGGGAACATTAGCTGTTTCCTAGCTCAGCATTTCTGAGTGACTTGAAGTGATAAGTGGTATTGTAAATAATGAACCTTTTAATAGTTTTAAGTATATAATATGCCATAAATGAGATATGAGGAACCCTATTTCAAAATGTCCTCATTAGTGGAATGTTTTTATTCATTGCCCAAATAATACTAGTAATAAACAATGTTTAAAAATACCTGAATCCCACCATCATGAAGTGTCTTCTCCCATCACTTTTTGAGTTGTTTAACCTTTGCTGATGATAGCTGAGGAAGGCTCCAGGACAGCCATTCTGCAGCTGCTCTGTACTTGGATAGTTAGATCTGAGTACAGGAGCCAAAACTCCTGTGATCAAGGAGGGTCAAGGGCTGGTGAGAGAAAGATGTTCCAAAGTGCTGATAAGTACATTTCCGATGATCTTTGGTAGAATATAACACTGAGACATGACTAAAACAGTGGTTCTGCCCCAAAATCATCGCATGAAGTTATGAGTGCAAACAGGAAAGTAATGAAATGGCAGGTGCCCTGTGAAATGTGCATATTTAAAGCTTATTTTAATCATTTGTAAGAACAAAGAATAATGAACTTTAAATACTTAGTGTGACTGTTATTATGCACGTATCATATATGTTTATTTTTTTCAGGATTACAGAATTAGTCAGATTGACCTGTTTACTGAGCCAGAAGGGTTAGGACTCCTAAATTCCTACTTTGATGACACTGAAGAAATGCAGGGGTTTGGTGTAATGCAGAAGACCTGTTCCATTAAAGTGCATTGGGGAATGTAAGTATTTCATTTCAAACAGTTTTAATGAAATATTTTTGCGAGATAGTGTAAGGGAGAGGACTTAGAGATACTCTGTTTCTGACTTGTTGTCCTATTGTTATTATTGACTAAAAGGTATTTTTTTATATGGCACATAAAATTCTGATTCTTTTGTACCCATGTCACTATGATTCTCCTCTCAAACAATAACAATTTATTGGAGGATGGGAGAATGCATTTTTAATGTAGGGATTTTTCCTTATCACAGAGAAGCCTGACTCATTCAAGGCTGAGTCACAGATTATGCATTCATAGTAATTGAAACCATGTGCCCTGATTTCAGGTGGGCTGGGAGCCAACACACATGGTACTTCCTTTAACATTTTTATACAATACAGTTCCTAGGATGTTGGTTTCACAAATCAGAGGAAACTACAACAATATTTGGAAGGAAATGAGACTATCTCAGATAAGGGAGAAATTAGGATAAAAAGTGCAGACTGCAGTATGAAAGACTGGTCTGTAGAGTGGGTCCAGGACATGTGAAAGATGCCCACAGGGAAGAAAACCCACCAAAGATATTTTATATTTTATATAAAATCTCCTCCTTTTATGATTTATTTTTGTATATATTTTCTAATATGCACAATGTATTAGTGGTGGTAATGTATGTCATTTATAAATTATTTACATATTCATAGAATCCTCAGAAGTTGTCAGTGATGGGCTGAAAAGTCCATAGTCAATCCTGTGATGTGATGACTTGGTTGTACAGAATGTAGGAACTGGGTAGATTAGAGATCACACAATTTGATTTTTCATCCTAAGAAATCAGGAAGTAAAACCTTTTCGGTAATTTAATAGGAAGTGTGACTACTGAGACTTGGGCTTAGGGTAGCAGCCATCCTTAAAGAGCTGAAAGGTTTGCATCTTGCAGAGAAATTATGCTTGCTCTCTGACACTTCATAGGATGTGCCAGGAAAAACCAATCGAAATTAGAGTGGCAAGCTGGGCATAGTGACATGTACCTCTAGTCCTAGTTACTCAGGAGGCTGAGGCAGGAGGATTGCTTGAGCTCAGGTGTCAAGGCCAGTCTGGGAAATAGAGTGAGACTTTTCCTGTAAAAACTAAACATAACACAACATAAGACAAGACAGGAAATTAGAGCAGTGGATTTTGATTTAGCCAAGGGAAGAACGTTCTAGTGGTTAAAGTAGTTGAAATGGAAGTGGGCTGCCTTGTCAGGTAGAGTTTCTCATCACAAGTATTCAAATAGGCGATAGTTTATCTAGGGTTTTGTTGGGGGTTAAAGTGTGAGTTTGATACCTCCTTTATGAATATTCTTGTATTTATTTGCTTTAAAATTTTTGAAATACAGCACACCTAGAAAAAAGTGCATAGCTGGGGATTTAGCTCAGTGATTAGAGTGCTTGCCTTGCAAGCACAAGGGCCTGAGTTCGATCCCCGGCACCACAAAAAAAAAAAAAAAAA
>PVJO010007894.1:0-78631 GCA_004026905.1 Hystrix cristata | reverse complement strand
TGTGGTCATGTGATCATTCAGCACGCAGCTGCCACATGCCCGCTGTGTGTGTGTGGAACTGCTGCCTGGAGCCCCGAGGGGAGCGAGACCTGTGGGGTCCCCACCTTCCAGGGCCTGCGTCTCATATGGAGACAGAGGTGGGACCAGCCTGGCAGGGTAGGTGCAGATGGCTTCCGGAGAGGCTGCTGGGCTTGCCCACGGGTCAGGGCAGGGCAGCCTGGCTGAGTGCCCAAGGACATTCCAGCGGAACCCTCAGGCCACCAGCCTGAGAATCAGGCCTCTCTGGTGGTAGCCGCGGGACGTCTGCGCTCTGGGCACAGCGCTGAGGCAGCCCCCAGTCCTTATCTGGCGGGTCTGAGTGCGGCTATCCAGTCTCGGCCCCGGGAGAAGGCAGGACGTCAAGTTTCCGCGCGGAACTCCATCGCACAGGTCCCCTCCTCTCTGCACCCCCTTCCCGGGTCCCAGCGATGCTCATGAGAGCGCGCCACTTGAGGAGCCCTCCAGGGATTCCTGGAGCATCCCCGGAAACCCAGGCAGCCGAGGCCCTGTGGGCATTTTCACCGCTGTGAACGGGGCCACCTGTGCAGGCCGAGTGGGGGAGGCCGAGGGCGCGGAGGCCGGCGGTGCGTGGACCCAGGGCACGGGCAGGACGGAGGAGGCGGGCGGGGCTCCCTCAGGGACTGTGCTAGGCGCGTGGGTGAGGGAAGAGCTGGCGGCGTCACCCTGTCCCTCCTCTCTCCTTAGATGCAGAGCCCCGTGTGCAGCCGGGCCTGCACGGGCACCACGCCCTGTGCCTTACAGGTTGGTGCCCTGCCGCCTGCCGTGTGGCACGTCCCGTCCCTGTGTCTGCCTGTCATGCTGGTGTGTAAGAGGACTGCGGGGATGGGGCCAGAGGCCTGAAGCCTGAGGTTTCCCCAGCAGAGACTCCTGTCTCGGGCTGCAGGCTCAGGTCTCAGGGCCCCTAGTCTGCAGGGCCAGTCTCTCCTGGGACTGCTGACGGCGTCTTCTCCGTGTCCGCATATGGTCATGCCTGTGTGTGTCTGTGTCCCAATCTTGTCCTCCCCCACTCCTGCCTTTTTTTGTATTTTTGAGACAGAGTCTTGCTATGTAGTTCAAACTCTCAGCGATCCTCCTGCCTCAGCCTCCTGGGTGCTGGGATTACAGGTGTACACCACTGTGCCTGGCAGGGTCTTCTCCCAGTGTGAGAACTCCAGTCAGATCGGAGGAGGCCCTTCCTGGTGATCTCATAAGCTTGGTGACCTGTCACCACTCTCCACGCAGGCTCACCCTGAGGTCCTGGGGTCAGGAGGTTGGGGGCCCCAGCTCAGCCCCTGCAGGGGCAGGGACACTGAGGCAGACTGGCCAGGATTCCGGGCAAGGGCAGCGGCAGGGGCAGCAGCTTTGAGCTGGCGGGTATCCGGCACAGGCCGGGAGAGACCCTGAACCGGTGAGGGGGAGGCTGGGCCCAGGTGCACAGCGCGGGCACAGGGATGGGGACGTGAGGAGGGAGGAGAGGGACGGCAGGGAAGTGCCAGCCCGGGGGTGCAGCGGGCACTAGGAGGGATTGGGAAGCCCAGGCAGCAGGGGCACTGGAGGAGGAATGGGGCAGAGCACGGGCACGGGTGGCCACACGGCTGCCAGGGAGAGAGAGCAGAGGCAGGTGGTAACGGTGCCCGGTGCTGACCTGCGGAGTCCCGACTGACAGCAGGGAGGTCTCCCGCGAAGTCTGTGCTTGGGGGACAGTGCCACGCATTGCCTGTGATCCAGGTGGGGAATACGGCTCTGCACAGCAGGCAGCGGGCAAGAGGCACCCTGTGTTACCCCAAGCAGCCGCACGCCAGCACGGCTCGCATTCCTTCTCCGAGATACAGATGGTCCCGCGTGGCAGCTCAGGACCCTCAGAGCTTTGCCTGTGGCCACGTGGCCTGCTGTCGTGTGGACTGTGGCCTCCCAGTGTCTCACGCACACTGTGTGTTAATCTGAGAAGTGCTTGCCTGGGCGCCTCTTGGGCTGGCATGGCTGCTGGAGCGTGGGCATGGAGACCCCCCTGCCTCAGCCTCCTCCTTTCTGTTCCAGGAAACCCGGACGTCCTCCGAGAGTATCATTTCTGTCCCCGCCTCCAGCACATCTGGGTCTCCGAGCCGTGTGATCTACGTGAGTGGGGCCTCTGTGCCCGTGGGTGGGGTAGCGGGCCTGGGGTCACTGCGGGTGCCATGGGGTCACAGAGTCCATGGAGAACTGTCTCCGATGGGTGGCAGGGGTGTGGTTGGCCCTCTCCTCTCCGCCTCAGTGCTGCCTTATCTGGAAACATGGACATATTTCCTTGACCAGTGAGGCCCCTGGGCACTCACCCCAGCTGTCTGGTTACACAGCTGTTGACATTGGTGCAAGAATGGCATTGCGTCTTGGCCTCTATGGGTGCCAGATGTGCGGCGGGTAGGTGGCACAGTCCTGCGTACCCAGATGTGGAAAGCATCCATGTGCTCCAGGGAGGCAGTGCGTAAATCATGGTTGTCTCACGGGATGCATTTTCATTAAAGAGAGTGTGTGTCTGTGTGTGCACACAAGTGTGAAAATGACCAGAAGCATCGTAACAGATGGCTACCAGCAGTTACCTGCGCACTGTGAGATCAGAGATGGGAGCTGTTGTTATTAATGACCGACAATACCAGTGTCAAGAACTGAAATTCTTCTAGGGAGTCTCGGGGTGCAGGGCGAGGGCTGGCATGTCGGGCGAGGAGCCCAGGCCCTGTAGAAAGCCAGGTGACATGTGACAAGTCACTCCTCCACCCCTCTCACTCAAGCCAGGACCTCTGGTTTCTGTCCCACGATGGGGACCAGATTTGCTTGTATCTGTGCTGGCTTTCAGCCCTTAATGTCGCACAACAGCTGGACCCAGGGTCGCTCCAGACCTCCATCTAAAGGCAAGCCCACTGTCCTGTGGGTCACTGCGACTTGTTGCTTGCCGAGACTGGTGGCACCGTGGCCCTTTAGGGATGCCTGCTGAGGGTCTGCTGGCCGCGTGAGGCCCCCTGGGTGGGGGCTCACTCTTTGAGTCTCAGAGACCCTCACGCCCGCTGGCCGGGGCTCACCAGGGATCTGTGTGCAGGGCTTGGGGACAGCTCCCAGCCCAGAGGAGGGACTGGAGAGTGCCACTACCATTGTGCTTTCTCTAGGGGGCTGTCACAGCAGAAATCGGGTTGGGGACAAGTGTCTCACGTCCTGGAGGCTGCAAGTCCAGGACCAAGGTGTCGCAGGGCCAGCTCCTCCCGAGAACTTGCGCCCTCTCCCTGTGTCCTCACATGGCTGTCCCCTTTCTGTGTCTTGGTCTCCTCCCTAGGGCCACCAGGGGGCCTGCTGTGCAGACTCGTTTTACCCTCAGGACCTTGTTAAAGGCCCCATTCCAAGTGCAGGCGCTTCCTGAGGTCCTGGGGTGGGATGTCAGTCATCATGGGAATGCAGCTCACAGCCCGTCGTCATTGTTATAAGTGACGATCACCATTTACCTGAACACAGTACTTGTCACCTCTTCCTGGAGTGGCAATAAAGCCAGGAGTACGGACGGTGCAAAAGCACCACTCCTCCACACTGTCACACTGCCACACTTACCGCAGGCTGGCGCATGGCGCAGCCGCGGTGTCACGTATGGTCAGGTGATTATTGTGTGGCAGGCAGTACAAGAAAGAAGAGAAAAAGCATTTATACATATGCACACCGTAGCAGCCTTCCGCCAGTTAGTGAGCATGGCGTGTTGTCATGGCAACCGCTGGAGGAAGTGGATCCGCAAGGCCACTTAGCAACCTGTCTAGGGCTGCAGTGGGTGGCTGCTGGGCTGCCAGCATCACGCAGGCTGCCCGCTCAGATCCCTGCCAGGATCAGGGAGGGCCACACGGGAAGCCTGAGGGACGGGGACTCCACGGCCAGCCTCGCTGACCCAGGCTGAGGGGCAGGGCTGGGAACCCGGGAGGCAGGTGAGTGCGGGGGTCGTGGTCTGCAGCGTTGGCATCTGATGCTCACGGTAGGGCAGCGGGCAGAGCCTCAGAGCCCCCGACTTCTGTCAGTGCTGCCCCCTCATGGGTGCCCCTGCGTGCCTGTGGTTTGTCAGTTGGGGTAGGGAGAGGGACTCAACGATGAGTCGGGGGGCCCCAGACCCCTCTGGCCATGGCTGGGGATCCAGGGGAGGGAGGACTACGGGCAGCAGACCAAGATCAGCCCTTCGCCCCAAGGAGAAAGATGGGAGGCAGATGGGGTTGGGAAACCCAGGAGGGAATCCTGGAAGAGGGGCCTCAGCTGCATCCAGAAGGGGAGAGAGCAAGTGAGAGAAAGAAGCTGGGAAGGGAGTATCTCGGAGCAGAAACAGCACGCACCAAGGACTCTGGGTGACGGGCCTGCAGGCGGTGAGCAGTGGGGTCCGGGAAGACCAGAGGCTGACCTCACAGCCTGCATTCAGAGGGAGCGGCGGAAGTGCGAGCAGGGACCTGACCATCAGGGCACCAGGGCTGGCTCAGGATTTGACCTCAGGCTCTGAGAGGAACCTCCTGAGGTTGAGATATGGGCCTGCACTCTGTGTGCGTCGAACCCTGCTGCCCCAGGGCCTGGGCTCAGGAGAGTCCTGGCGTCCGTCTGGGGGTCTGGGAAGGCTTCCTGGAGGAGCTGGGCAGGGGCTGCCGGCCTTGGGTCATGCCAGAGTGAGGGGCTGAGCCTGGCTCCCTGCAGGCATGGGGAGGAGATGCCTCAGAGTGAACAAGCTGAGGACGCGGGGATCAAGGGTAGGGCTGCACTGCCCGCCCAAGGAGAGGCTGCCTGGAGGGCTGGACTGGAGCCCGCGTGATGTGGCTGGAGCTTGGGGGATGTCGGCAGCAGCAGGGTCCGGGGAGGGGAGGCTGTGGTGAGGGAGGGCTTCCAGTCCAGAGCCACCTGAAGCTGGCACTGCCCCAGGCAGCCCGAGGGGCTCCCAGAGTCTGGGCAAAGGGGCCAGATCAGGCAGCGGAGCAGATGTGTGACGGTGCAGCGGATAACGGGAGGCTGGGCAGGACCCCAGGGCAGGAAGCAGCTGCAGCCAGTGGGCCTGGCCTGAGGACACATGGTGGCTCAGATGTGTGGCCAGCAAGCATGAGCAAGGCCTGGTGTCCCCACAGCCAAGGTCCTGACCCCTCCCAGCTCCCAGCAAGGCCAGGCATCTTGCTGTGTATTGTACATGCTCAAATGTGCTGTGTGTGTGTGCGTGTGCGTATGGATGTGTGCGAATGTAATGGGGTGGGGTGATTGTGTACACTACTGTGTGTAGATGCATGTGAGTTTGTGGTTGTGCAAGTAGGGAGTGTTTTCTAAGTGTGCACAAGCAAGTAGATAAATATAAAGTGTAGGTTGTACAGATATGTGGTAGTGTGTGGGAGTAAATGTGGTATGTGCCCCCCCGTGATCTCAGCGGGGCACGACCACATACACAAATGTGTGTACATGTATGTGCGGTGTGAAGACATGTATTGCATATTTGTACGCATGCATCCATGCATGTGTGTATACACACATTGTACTTATACATAGGCACACATGCAACATATGTATGCACACACGTGTTCATATGAACATGCTTGTGTATTTGTATATTAACCTGTGCATGTGTTTGCATCCATTCACAGTGTGATTGTATGTATGTATATATGCATGTGTGTATTTGTATGGATGCACACATGCATATGTATATTTGTATGTGTGTGTAAACACATGCACATTTGTGTGCATCCATGGACACATGTATTTTTATTTGTGCCAACACCCATGCATATGTTTATATGCATACATGTGGGTATGTGAACACTTGAGCATTTGTATGTTTTTACATGTACATGTATATTTGTGTGTGTGGTGTATACATGTGAATGTTCATGTGCATACACATGTGTATTTGTGTGTATATGAGTGTGTATGCTTGCACTGTTTGTGTGCCTGTACACATGTATATGTCCCTATGTGTGTATCTATGTATGTGTGTGTGTTTGTATGTCTTGTACATCATGTGTATGTGCATGCATTTAGGTCACAGTGTGTCTCGCACCGCCAGGCCCTGGAGCTGGCGGTGTGATCGTTTCCCTACCTGTGCAGAGAAGGAAGCAGAGCCTTGGAGAAGACGCGTGCTCAAGGCCAAGTGGCCCTCTTGTGGCAGCAGCTGCGTCCAGCTGTCTCTCTGACCTGAGTCCCGCCCTCTGGGGCTGACGGCTGATCAGCTGCAGCCCCTGCGACTCCAGCTGCTGCCCTGGGGGACCCAGGCCCACTGCTCCCTCCCTCTGCACTTCATCCTCAGGCAAAGCTTGGCGATGAGATCCTGGACTACAGGGACTTGGCTGCTCTTCCCAAGAACAAGGCAATCTACAACATCGACCGCCCCGACATGATCTCCTACTCACCCTATGTCAGCCACTCCGCGGGGGACAGGCAGAGCTACGGCGAGGTATGGCCCTGCTCCCTGGGGGGACACCTGTGCTGTGCCAGCCTGCTGGCACTTGGGGTCACCATGTAGTTGATCCGGTGGCTCCGTGCTCTCCTCTGTCCCCCTAAAGTGAAGAATCCCCAGTACTGTCTGATCACAAACTCCCCCTCACCCAAGGAGTGAGTCTGGAAGAGTGGTGGGCTGGGAGTCGGGTGCACCAGCATTTAGGGGGAGGGATGAAAGCCTCTGGATCCTCCTCCACATCCGAGTGCCCTCCCGACACGTGAAAGGCACCACTTTCCTTTACCTGGAATGCCCGGGCCACACTGCGCCCTCACTCCCCAGCGTGCTGCCCTTTCCTGTGAATCCCTCCAGCCACTTCTACCAGCCTGGTTGGGTCACAGATTACCGCCTCCTGACGTTCCTGTGGACAGTGCCCTTTGCTGTGTGGTGGCTTCTTAGTCGAGACTTTGCTCTTCTCTTTGCGGCCTGGCGGTTTCAGTGTGGCAGTGGCTGCCTGGGCTGGGAAGGGCCGGCTCTGCCGAGGTGTGGCCTGGCTGTGTTTGGTGTGGAGCCCGGCATGGGTGCCCTTGAGAAACGAGGGCTGAGACCTGGATGTTGTGCTGAAGGCACTGGGGGAGCCCAGCCTGGCCCCACGGATGCCCGCACACCCAGTCCAGGTGCCCGCACGCCTGTGGGTGCTGAGGGCCAAGTGAAGGGAAGGGAGGCAAGGACCTGTAGCACCCCTGCTGACCTCGGGGGACTTGAGAGCATGAGTGACAGCTGTCTAGAGGGCGTCTGCCTGGCACCTGCTTCCTGCGCACCCCAGATGGCTTGGGCTTTGGGACCGGCCTCTGGTTGCAGGTGGCAGGCTCTGGGAGCAGCTCAGAGAGGCCAGTGGACTTGGCCCGGCCCCCCGGAAACCCCAGCCCAGGGCCACCCCCGGGGGCCACCTGCTGGCTCTCTGCTTTATGCTTCCTTGTGCTCCCTCTGGGATGTGGTTCAAGTCTAGAGAGTGGGGCTCAAGTCTCAGTTTGCCTCTGGGCCCTGGACATCAGCAGGACACTCGCCATTGGCTCAGTGATGTCCCTGTACAGCCTCAGGATGTCATGTTGGGATGGACCAGAGGTGAGCAGAGGTCACGAGCCAGGTGTCAGGTGCCCTGGGGTTCCATGATGTCACCAACATCACAACTGGAACAGAGCACTGGTGTATGTGTCCCAAGCTGTCCTCTTGAAGGCCACACCTCCCCTCCAAACAGCAGGGTGTGTGTGAACCACAGTGATTCCTAACACAAGGACCTGTCCCCTGGGCAGAGCAGCCATGTGGCCCAAGTCACTCTCATGGTACCTGGGCTACCCCCTGCCCTGATGCAGGTCACACCTCTGTCCACCTGCCTCAGACTCCACCTGATTGGCAGGTGGGTGTGTTGGTGACCCTGGGGCTGGTCTCCTCACATGGAGGTCCTCTTTATGGCCACTAGGCACACCATAGGGTGATGAGTCACAGTGCCAATGTCCTGTGTCACTGCCCGTTCCTTGGGTGCACTGTCACCCACACGTGGAGCATCCTACCCTAGCACAGGCGAGACCAGCCTGAGGAGGACCCGGGGTCAGGCCCTGACTCTGGTCCTTGTGTTGGGTCACCCCTCCCTTCATCCTCTGAGTCCCCAAGGTCACGCTCTTCCCTGGTCCTGCTGTGCCCCAGCTGGGTGGTCAGGAGGACATGGGGGTCCTTCAGTGGGTCGAGGACATGCAGAGCAGGTAGTGGCCTCCAGGGTGGGTGGCAGGCTTGTCACTAATCCTGAAGCTCATCGTGGCAGCAGGACCTGGCTGCGACAGGCACAGCTGACCAGGTGCACGGGGCCCAGCCTCTCCACGGGGCCTCAGTCTCCCGCTCAGTGAGATGGAGGTGGGTGGACACTTCCCTGCTCCGTGCTAAAGAGGGGAATAAGCAGGAGGAAACTTCCCGGGACACCCTCCCCCCAAGCCCCCCACAGCCACACTCCTCCGGGAGGGCAGAGGAACTGTAGCAGGAGCATTCTGCCTACACAGTCTCCCGGAGACAGCAGCTGGGGACACCTGGCAGGATTCTTCCCCAGAGCTTTAGCCCTGCCTCCCTCAGCGAGGGGTCTCCCGGGGCCTGCTGGAAGCCGCCGTGAAGTCTTCCCCGGCTTCATGGGGACCGCGTCCCCTCCCCCAGCCCTTGTCCACACCCAGGATGGCACTGGCTTCCAGGCCTCTCCTGTCCCCTGGCCCTTCGTCGGGCCAAGGGCGGTGAGCAGTGCCCCGCTGTCCCCACCATCGGTGTCTCCTGGGAGGCTAGCAGCGTCCACCCCAGCCCTGGCACTCTCAGCGGCCTTCTTTCTGCTGGCCCTGAGAGTTGAGAGAGGAGGGGGCTTCTGGCCACTGTGCCTCAAGCCACCAGCAGAAGACTTCTTGGGAAAATTTCTTCCTGTGTAAGGTGGCGGGTGGGGACCTTCCCTGGATCATCCTTCCCAGGCACGCTGACCACACGTCTCCAAAATCAAGCCTACAGCCTAGTCTGTGTCCCTCCTCCTGTGGGGTCCTCTGCCTGGGTCTCAGGGCTGCTGGGTGAATGCTGGCCCCGTGTGGCCCGCTGATCACCAGATGGCTCCTGTGTGTCCCCTTAACCACCCAGTGCCACAGCACTAATGGGCCACTCTGTGTTGTGTCCACAGTCACCTCAGTTGCTCTCGCCAACGCCGACTGAGGTAACCGTCGCCTGCCCGCGTGCTTGCCCTGTCTGCGCATGGTGCTGCGCTGCCCATGTTGTAAAGATGACCAGCGCCAGGAAGGGCCTCGGGCCCTGACCCCCTAGGGCTACGACGCCTTCCTCGCCTTGGTTATTTTTATAGTCACTCATCTGCATGTCCCCTGTGTGTCTGTGGCCCTGCCATCGCGGATACCTGGGCCAGGGCCACTGAGTGGGTGGTGGTCTGGGTCACGGTGTTCCCGGTTAGCCAAGGTCCACTTGGGGCCCCTCAGTGGGACACTGTGGGCAGCACCTGGGCTCCAGAGCACAACGCTCTGAAAATGTCTACCGAGTGGCCTTCTAACCAGCATTACTCAGTGGTACTGGGGGCTGCCGGTTGGACTCAGGTGGCTACAGTCTAGGGATGTCACAGTAGCCAGGAATAAAGGACAGGGACAACAGGGCATGCTTGAACCCTCGCTCTGTGCTCTGCATCCCCTTCTGTGACCCGCCCCTGTTTACCAAGGGAGAAACTGAGGCACAGGGAAGTCAAGTAACTTTCTGAGGGTCACATGCTGTAGGAAGAGATTGAGGAGGATTCCCTGGCCCCTTGTTCCAGACCATCTGCCCCAGGAGCAGCCCAGCTGGTGTCACCATGGGCACTCTGTAAATGACCAGATCTGGGTAGCCCAAGCAGATGGGAAGGCGGCCGCCTCAGGCCAGGCTTCTTAGCCCACGTCAATGGCGGCCCTGCGTACAGGCTGGCAGACAGGACACTCGTAAGGTGCATGCCAGGTGGGGGGCCATAAGAGGGTGCCCAGGATGGAAAGGGACAGCCAGAGGACAGATACTGAGGCCAGAGTGGGACAGGCCTGGGGACGCACGGAGGGCAGGCAGGCAGAAGGTCTGAGGAGACATGGAGGAGGGTGCGGCAGGCCATGGGCACACAAGCCCTCGTGGGAAAGGTCAACTTGGACAGGCTGGGCAACCATGAGGGCCAGACCACACCCCACTCATGCCCAGCGAGGGGTGAAGCAGCAGCAGCCACCCCTCAGCGGGGTGCTGGGCTGGCTGGCATGACCCAGGCCCCCATGCCACCCTGCAGAGGGCCGGGCAGTTTGCTCCTCCACGCCAGGTGCCATGCCATCTCATGCCGCTGCCGTGACCGCTCCCTGCAGCGCCTGCTGCTGCTCGGATGGGGCTGCGTTGTGTGTGCTTGCAGGGTTCCCTCGCTGGGCTTCTGGACCCAGGAGGGGCACCTTCCACCCTCTGGCAGTGTCCCCGGAACACACACATGGGGTGTCTCCATCTCAGTGGCTCTCAGACTGTGTGCTGAGGAGCTCTGGGTGACGGGAAGAATCGGGCAGGAGGGAAAGGGCCAGGTCTTCCTCTTCCCGCAAATTTCCAGCCCATAGGAGCGGCAGGCCAGGGGCGGGTGGGTGCGGGTGGGCACAGGGGCCGTGCTCAAGCCAAGGGCATGTCTGCCCTGCTGCCAGCCCACCTGGCTGCTCAGCTGCTCCCGGGCAGGTGCAGGGGCAGTCCCCTGTGAGGTCAGGAGGGCAGGCAGCACCCAGAGTGTCAGTGCTCACTGGCTGCGTCTTCCCTCCCAGGGGGATCAGGACGACCGGTCCTACAAGCAGTGCCGGACCTCCAGCCCCAGCTCCGCCGGCTCCGTCAGCCTCGGGCGCTACACCCCGACCTCGCGGTCGCCGCAGCACTACAGCCGTCCAGGTACTCGGACCTCTGGCTCCTCGGGCCCCGGTGGAGCTGGACTTCTTGCTTTGCTTTTCTCAGTGGCCTTCATTTGCGACCAGAAACATACAGGGGTGGGATCGCCGAGCCCATCCCGTTAGCTACGGAAGGCTGAGGCTGCTGGTCATCCCGGGGTAGAGTTGCCGCATGTCCCGGGAGGTGCATCCGGGGAGGTGCAGGGGAGCCCCGAGTGCCAGCCTGCGTGTCAGAGCCGGAGAAGTCAGGGAGGCAAAAGACCACCAAGGCGGGAGGCCAGGTGCGTACCGTCCCTGGGGGTCGTGGGCCGCCCCAAAGTGGAGCCCGACTGTCTGTAACACTTCACCCAGAGACAGCCCTCCCACCAGCTCTCCTGGCCGAGAGCCCCAAGGGCCCTCCCACCTGCTGGGCTCTGCTCCCCACGGCTGCGAAGCTCTACCCCGCACCCCGGGGCCACAGGGCCCGTGCCTGCGGGCGCTGCCTTCTCAGTGACTTTTCCAGGCGGCTTCCTCCCTGGTCAGCTGTGCATGACCCCTTCACCCTCGTGGGCTGCAGCTCTCATTCTCACAAACCGTGGAAAAATCAAACCCCATTCATTTGCAAAGTTGTTTCGTGGGCTCCGTGCAATGCATGTGGTACCTCCTGCTCAGTAGGGTTAAGAAATGGGATGAGTGTGTGAATGGGTGAGTAACGAATGACTGAGGAAATGAATGAATGAGGGAGGGAATGAATGAGTGGGTGTGCGTGCGCGGGAGCACTTGTGAATGAGTGCACATGCAAATGAGCGAATCAATGGGTGTGTGAATAAGTGAGTCAATGAGTGAATGAACAAATGAATGAGCGGATGAGTGAATGAGCAATTTAGCAGGTAAGCAGGGTGCGCAGGCGGGTCAGCGAGTGGACAGCAGTGGCTGACTCCCTGGGGCCATCTCCCGCGGCCCCTCTGCCGCCTGCCCCGACCCCCCTGTCACAGGAAGGCCCACCTTGCTGACCACGGGGTCCAGGGCTAAACCCCAGAGAGCCAAGACTGTGTCCTGGCTGGCGTGGCCTGTGAGGATGTCGGGAGCAGACACCCAGGTCCTCGACCCCAAGGAGCCCTCCAGAGTGGCGCACCTCGTCCTCCTGAGGGCGGGTCCTCCGCACCTGCAGAGCATGGTCCCGAGCCTCCTTGGGGATCCCCTTTGGGTGCTTCTGAGATGTGCATGTCCAGAGAGAGAGGCCCAAATGTTCCTAGTGGAGGGGGACTAGGAAGATTTGGGGGCTTTGTGCCAGCGGCGAGCTGGGCCGACTGACCTGCTCTCTTGCCCGCAGCTGGTACTGCGAGCATTGGTACCAGTAGCTGCCTCTCCCTGTCCCAACACCCAAGCCCTACCTCCGTGTTCCGACATCATTACATCCCCTACTTCCGAGGTAAGGCCCGAGCTGCGGGCGGGGGCTGCCTGTCCCGTGTCTCGCATGGCTTCCCGGGCCTCTGTCTCACACCACGTCCCCCGCTGTGTCTCGTGTGTCTGGTCTGTTCCTGTCGGCGTGTCTGTGTTCCCGGAAGGAAGCGCTGGTGACCATCACACATAGGCACAGGCAGAGGGCATGGGGTGGAGGTGAGGACGAGGACCCCTCCCCAGAGCCCTCCCATCCCTCCCCGCGTCTGCCCTGTGGGGCTGGCGCTGTGGGCCTCAGGGTTGGGGCAGAAGCTGCTACATGGAGAGGCCGCGAGCTCTGGCAGCAGTGCCGGGCTTCGTTCTGTGTGGCTGCAAGGCCTGGCTCTGGCCAGGACGCAGACCTGCCACCGTCCCATCCCTGCACAGGCGCAGCGCCCCTCCGCCCTGCCTTGTGTTTTCCTCTGTGCTGAGGGCTGAATTGTGTCCCCCAAGGCCAGTGTTAGGAGAGGGGACCTTCAGGGAGGTACCGAGGTTAGATGACAGCATAGGTAGGGCCAGCGTCTACGGGGCTGGAGGCCTTGGGTTACGGTCAGGACCAAAAATTTCCCCCAAAGAGGCTCGTGGTGTTGAAGGCTGGAGGTTTGGAGGTGGCCGGATCAGGAGGCCTCTGACTTGGTCAGTGCTAGACACACCGATGGGAGGCAGGGCCTAGGTAAGGGAGCGGGCCATGGGGTGTGGCCTTGGGGACTGTACATGTCCCAGCCCTTCCTCTCTGGACCTCTCGCCCTCTCTGCTCCCGGCGGCTGTGAGCTGAGCAGCCCTCTCACCATGCCCTCGCGCTGTTTCTGCCTCGCCGCAGGCCTGACGTTAGGATCTGGCTGACCGTGGAGTGATACCTCCACGCCTTGAGCCAAGATACTCCTCTCCTGTTGTGGGTGCCCCGTGAGAGGACACAGCTCTCGGCCATCGACTCGCTGGGTCCGGGTGCAGCCTCCTGCGGACAGGCGGGTGGCCAGGCCTTCCCAGGGCTCTTAGCCCTATGCCTGGACCAGGGAGGGTCAGCCCAGGGGGGACCTGGAGAGGCACCGCAACGGGGCCAGGCAGGGACCAGGGTGGCGGGACCTCGTGGTGGGTGTTCTAGGCTCCACCGAGTTATCTGGGGAACCAAAGCTGTGCCTCAGTCTCTCCCTGGTCTCAGCCCTCCGGACATCCGAGAAGAGCTGTGGGTGCTGCTGTGCACCCCGCCTACAGGGGGCGCTCCTGAGAGGGAGGTGCGCACGGAGATGCAGTATTTTCTGTCATGTGGCGGAGTCCTCAGCCACTGCAGACTCTAGACTCAAGGACAGAGCCAAGCATCTCAGCCCCGTATTCTGCCTGGCGTGAGCACCGTCAGCCGCCCCCAAGTTTGAGCGGGGCTCTATTAAAGTCCTGCTTCTGTTGCATTTCGCTGCCCTTGGGGACCCAGGGTTTCTTTCCTGGCATGCGGGCCGTCTCCCTGGTGTGAGGCCCAGCTGCCACCAGAAGGCGCAGATGGCGAGGCCTAGAGGTTCTCTGCTGTCCTGGAGCGAGGTATCCAGGGGACAGAGTCCTCTCACTGCCCCTCGGCACTGACAGTGGAATTAGCGCCAGCCAGGGTGGGTGAAGTGCTCATAGGGTAGTCTGCCGTTCCCTTTGTGAGCCCAGCCTGCCGCTGGCTCCTGGTTGGGGTCTGCCGACGCCGTGTGCCCCCTCTCTGGCTCACCCTACCCGGCAAGGGCTCCCTCCGACTCTGTGATCCAGCATCTGTCCGGCCCGAGGGTCCTGGCAGGTTCCCTTCCTCAAGCTCACCACCCAGGAAGTTCCATTCCATCGTGAGGTCATTCAGGGGCCCAGGGAGGCCCCCAAGTCCTGAGAACCCCCCACCAAGCTGTCCTGTGGTACCCTGAAGGGTCTCTGGGCTTGGGAGAGACGACTTAGCCTTGGGGTGTCTTGTGTGACTTCACACCCCCTCGTCAGCATGTCCAGTGCCGTCGAGTCCCATCCATCACGCCATCCTTTCAAAGTTGTGGGGTTGCAGGGGCGTCCCCAGGGCAGCCCGGCCACCTTTACCAGTGACTTGCTAATCCAACCTCCCCAGAGCAGGAAGTGATTCCAGGTGAGCTGAGACACGGGAGCTGGGCTCGGACGGTACATTCCATTTAGTCTGCCCCAAAATAACCGTCCTAGGACTGTGCCCACTGACCGCTACAGATCTCTTATTCCATAGCTGGCAGAATTACTCAGCAGCTTTTAAGGACACTTCTGCCGCATTCTAGCACTTTAACACTCTTCCGTGGCTCTAATTTGTGGGTTCTCAGAGGAAGCAAGGCTGCGTGTACAAGGAGGACCAGGCAGGCAGGCACTGGTGCTGGCGAGCGTGCAGGGTGCCGGGGCACGCGGGTGTGTGTCCCAGGACCTGGGTTCTGCCGGGCGGCCAGGCTCACCGCCCGAGCGCCGATGAGCTCTTGGCCCCAGCACTGTGGTTCCTCTGTGGAGCCACCTAGCGCTCAGCTCAGGTTGGATTAACAAGTCATCGGACTCAGGCTGGAGAGTCTCAGCACCGCGGTCCCTGCCGAGCGGAGGGCGTGGGCTGCTCCTCTGGGCAGGAGAGGGGCCCCGTGCCAGTCAGCCTTTGGCTTGAGAGACTGTTTGCTTTTCTGCTCCCGCCTGCCGTCCCTGCTCTTCCGTCGGGAGGCAGCGAAAGCGGTCGCAGCACGCCCAGCCTCTCGGTGCTCTCCGACAGCCGGCCGCCCTCCTCCACCTACCAGCAGGCGCCGCGCCACTTCCACGTCCCAGGTAGGTCCCTGCGCTCTGCATCTCGGCACCCTAGACTCGACTTCGGAGCGGGGGCCATACCTGTCCTGACTCAGTGGGTGTCCCATGACCCCCCCTTGACTCCCCCAGACTCTGAGCTTGTGCGGCCCCAAACTGACACGGGTGTCTCTCCCAAAGTACCCCACACACCAGGGAGACATTTCTGTGCTCCTGGGACCTGGAAAAGGGGCTGTCTGAGCTGGCTGTTCCCGCGCGCCAAGGTTCTTGCTTGCTGCATCCCCCATCCACCTCCCTCCCTGTCCCTTTCAGAGCGGGGTGGTGCCTGCAGTGGGGGCCGCTTGCTCTAGGTGCAGGGCTTCGGCCCCAGCCCCTTCCTGGGTGCCAGCTCCTTTCTGATGATTCTAAATCCGGGTGACTGAGTGGTGCCAGGCAGAAATCGTCACGGTCTGCTGCTTACCCTCCTGTTCTCTCCTTTTTGTTTCTCTTCTTTCCCAGACACTGGCGTAAAAGATAACATCTATAGGAAACCCCCTATCTACAAACAGCATGGTACAGTCGGAGTCCGCTGCTGTGGTTCGCCCTGCATGCCTGTCAGCCCACTCGCTTCCGAACGCACCCTTGCTGTGTCCCCTCGGGGTGGCGCGGGCTCCGGGGCCCTGGCTGTCGGGATGCGAATGCACTCTAGTGGGTGCTGGGAGCCCCTTTCCATACATGACAGTCATGTGGGTTCTCTAGGGTTCATAACCCAGAGTCTTCGGTGATGCTACCTCGAGGGGAGCCATCAGCTCAGCCTCGGCCAAGACGGGAGGGATGGTGGCTTCCTGGTCCATCGCCTGCTCCAGGCGTGGTCTTCGGGAAACTGAACACTCCTGAACCAGCCACTCCTGCCTGAGGGTCTGGGTCCCGCATTTTGGGTTTCTGACAACAGCACACAGTGCCTTGCCTTCAGTTAAAGGGGTTTCTTGCCTCAGCAAGTAGGGGCTGGAGGTATCGGCAGCGAGGGCATCTCCAGGCCCTCGGTGCCGCTCTTCTCTCCACGTGAGCCCACCTGGGGCAGGTGTGCAGAGCTAGCCGCTTGGGCTGTGGAGCAGGAAACAGAAAGGACCCAAATTGGGGTTTCTGTCACTGGGGCTGCTTTGTTGTCTGAGCCTCTGTTTCCTCATCTGCGAAGGAGGGCCTGCCCCTCTGCCCTGCTTGTGCCCAGGCTGCTTGTGAGAACCTTGTTGAAAACAGATGTGGGCGCACCATCCAAACCCCAGCAGGGAAGGGGTTCCCATGTGGAAGTGCTCGTCTGGGTCCCCAAAGGGAACGGTGCGGCCTGGATACACACTTCTAGATGGGATGCTGTGACAGTTTCCCTGTGGCCGCCTGCAGACCACAGTTCCGTGACGTGAATGCACTGCAGCAGCTCTGTTTTTGCTTCCTCCGTGACGGTAATAGGCCTCGTGCTTTGCGCGTATATTTCTCCTCCTGAGCAGGGAAGAGGAATAAAAGGTCCCATTCTCCCCATTGCGAGTTTCACCCAGAGGAGCAGAGAGGGGACGAGTGAGTCAGACTGTTAGACTGCCCAGACCCGCTCTCTTGTGCTATAGGAGGAGAAACTGAGGCGCGAGCAGGGGAAGGAGCATCCCATTAAGTGCTCATCATGGTGCTGTGCTGGACAGCCTGCGGGAGACTGTGTCCTGTGGTCCCTGTAGCCCGAGGCAGATGGACTTCTAGACCTTTTATTAACCACCATTAGCTCTGTATCCCCGATGAGTGCTGCAGATGTGCAAAGAGGAGCCCTGGTGCAGGAGAGAGTGGCCCCGAGGGAGCAGTAGGGGCAGAAAAAAGGCTGTGAAATTGCCCCCAGCCCTGGAGGGCCAGCTCTGATCCAGCGTCCGGCATCCAGTCATCCACCTGAGCCTCTAGGGGCAAGGAAGGTGTTCGGTGGCTATTTTTGCATTTTAAAAAAATTTCTGCATGTGAACAACTCTCCTATCCAACAGCAAGGTGGTTCCTGTTTGCACATAACCGGGAGCAATGGCCAAAGCCCTTGCATCATTCCTGAATTTTGTTACATTGATTCTTTCATGACCTAGATCTCATAGACCCCCCCGCATCTCCTCTCTTTCTCCCCAAGTCTTTTGCTGCGGCCTGGGGCTAAAGACAGCCGAGATCTGTCCCTGGTTTGCATGTAGGTGGGCCGTGTAAATCGCATGCAGCTGGGCACAGCTCGAAGCTCTAGTGTGGGATGTGCATGGCCAAGCCTCCCCAGAGAACCCTGCGAGGAGGGTGCGCCATGTGCCTGGTTTCCAGCCCAGGCCTCTGAGACATTTTGTTTTGACAAGACTTTCTGCATCTGGGTGACTTAGACCCTGTTGGAAGAGTGTGTGTGTGTGTGTGGTGTTTGCATGCGTGTACACGTAGGTGTGTGAAGCACACACTCAGCTCTGTGCTCCACTTGGGAATCTGCCCCCCCCAGTGTCTTCTGGGAAGAGGGGACTCCTTTTCGGCCTGAGCATCATCCTTTCGATCCCGAAGCCACCGGAAACAAACTCTGGTTGAGAGTACTGAATTACTGGACTGTATGATTAGCTCGAGACAGTGGATGCACTTTACAAATCCAGCCCTTTTGACTAATGTGCTTGCTCTCCAGCCCTCCATCAAGCTTGCTGGAAGCCTCCTGTCCTCCTTCCTGAGGCTTAAGGCCTCTTCCCTTGGGGACCGAGCCTCGAGCCGTGGGGTGGCCAGGCCCCCAGGCCCAGAGTGGGCAGCATGTGGTGTTGGGGACAAGGGTGGGCGGCCACGTCCTTCCTTGCTTCCTCTTGCCGCCCTCAACACCGGGATCAGCGAGGGGAGAGCGTGCCTGGCCTGTGGGCTCACAGCATCTCTGCACTGTTCCAACTCTTACCTGTGTTATCTACTGGCTTTTTTCCTTTTTTGGGGGTGCTGGGGATCAAACTCAGGGACTTGTGAGTTCTAGGCGAGCGCCCTACCACTTGAGCTAAATCCTCAACCCCTATCTATTGGCTTTTTTTTTAAAAGAAAAGAGGCAAAGAGAATGAGTAGGAAATGACAGGAAATGGGGAGACAGGAAAGGGTAGGCAGACCCCACCCATACTTGGGGACAGACCTTGTGGAGTCCTGCTCTGGTCTGGCATGTCTGGGCCCCTCCGTTTCCATGTTCAGAGTCACTTCCAGGAGACAGACACAGGGCAAACCATGGCCCTTCCACTTCCAGCCATGTCACTGGGAGCAAATCCTCCCTTCCTGGGAGTCCATCTCCTGCTCTGCAGGATGGGGTGCAGGCCACGTCACTCATGGGGCTTTGAGGAAGTGTCTGGACTGGGGACACGGTGGGAGTTGGTGTTGGGACCCATGAGGGAGGGAGCCATGCCAGTATTTAGACTGTTTCAGATGAGTTTCCCCCAATGTCCCCAGGAAGCTGAATGGCACCAGTGCAGGGACGGCCCTGGCAGGTTCCCAGACCCTACAGCCTCCTGCAGAGCCTGAGCTGAGCCTGAGCGCGCGACACCTGTGTGCTCCCACGAGCTCCTCTCCTGGCCGAGGGCACCCACAGCCCTGCTCTCACCTCGGACTCTTGCCATCAAGGCAGGAGTGGTTCTGTGCGCAGGCAGCGAGCTCCAGCAAGGCTGCAGCAGAGACCTCCGAGGGCTGCAGAGCCCAGCCGCCACCCCTGCACGGTGGCTGGGACGGCTCCACAGCTCTGTCAGGCCCCAGACAGCAAGGGAGGCCTGGAGGTCAGAGGTGTTCCTGTGTGCGTTCCGCCAGGACGTTGCTGGGTGGGCCTCCCTCGGCAGCTGGGCCCACTGTGCCGTGTCCATCCCTTGCAGCCACCACACCGGGCACCTGAGGGCGCACAGAGGCACATTAGATGCAGCACCTCCTGGCAGTGGTTTACGAGGGATGCAGATCACACACAAGTCCCAGCAGGCGAGGCTGGGCTGTGTGGCCCAGAGCCCCGTAACGCACACGTCTACCGGGGAGAACCGAGTGCCGGAGCCCAGGCTCCGGAGCAGACCAGCAAGGCTTGGCGGCCAGCTGTGCAGCCTCACCCTGAAGCCCAGCCTCCTCCTCTGTGAGTGCAGTTCACATACCTGCTGCCTGTGTCACCCCGACACACGTCTCTCCAGACCACAGCTCAGGGACTGTCCACGAGGGTGTTTTTAGCAAGTGCTCACCAGACGCGTGTTCTCCGGACAGCACCTCTGAGCTGAGCTGCTCCTCCATCAAAGCACTTGTTATGGTGTCCAGAACCTCCTCCTGCTGCTGCCTCACCTCCCCTGCTGCAGCTTCTGGAGGACGGGGTCGCGTCTGAAGTTTTCCACATGTCCTGTACTCAGGACATGCAGGTGCTCACTGTGCAAGATGAGGGTGAAGGCTGAAGGGTCACACGGCACACAGAGTGCAGATACAGGGAGGAAGCGGTGGGCGGAGGGCTGCATGGTGAATGGACGCGTTGGTGGGGAAGGAAGGGACTGAAGTTGACAAAGGGAAGGCTGAATGGGTGGGTGATTGAGTGGGTGGACGGCTGAGTGGGTGATATCAAGATAAGGTGGATGGACGGGTGGGCGGGCGGGTGGATGGATGAGCAGGTGGATGGATGGATGGATGATGGATAGATGGGAGGATGGATGGGTGGTTGGATAGAAGGATGAATGCAAGGGTAGATGCATGGGTAGAATGGATAGATGGATGTGTGGGTGAGTGAACTGGTAGGTGGATTGGAAGTTAAGAGTAGATGAGTAAGTGGATAGAAGTGAATAAATGAGCATTTAAAGGGTTCCGTATGGAGATGTCCAAATTACGAATGAATTATAAGATGGAGTGTGGGAAGTAGTGAAGTCTCTTCTCTATCTAGTAGGAAATAAGAGACCTCTCACTTTTGCTGAGGCGCCTCGAACAGAGATTCCCCAGGTGTACAGAGAGACGGGCTCCCTGGCAGGTGAATCCCAGGGCTCAGGAACTGTCTGTGCGGCACAACACCACACTGTCTTTCTCTGGTTGTCCTAAATTGATCTGTCTTTTCCTGACGGCATGCTACCAATTAGCTTCGATGTTGGCTTCATGATTATTCCCAATTTCTCCAGTCTCTCTGCAGAGCTATTATTCCAGCACTCACATCAGTTATCTCATGTGATCCTCACAACCTGGAGGGGTAGGCGTTGTTGCCCATTTCACAGATCAGGAAACCAAGGCTCAGAGCTGCTGAGGAAGTGAGCTACCAGTACTGCAAAGCACCAATGTCCCAGACCCTCTTACCCAAGCTCCTCATTCCCAAGAGAACCCATCGCATGCTTTGCGGGCTGGTGCTCATGGCTCTGAAATGCCCCTGCCTGAGCTTGGTTGACTGCGCAGGGTGGTGTTTGCCGAGGGCACTGGCTGGGTCTGAGTAGTGTCCCCTTCTGGCTGATGCAGGGCCATCTGGAGCCCTCAGATAGCTCTGTGGCCAGACCCTGTGGCTGTCCATCGTCTACAGCTGTGTGAAGTCCAGGAGGCCCAGGTGCCGAGGGCTGGGGTTTCACAGCCACAGAGCCCTTTCCTGGTTTGTGAACTTGCAGACTGGCTGCCCGCTTCTGAGGCTCCAGGCTTTGTAGGAACATTGCTAGATTATTTTGGCCAGCAGCCTTGGCCCTGGGGAGCTTTGCCTGCATGGATGGTGGCCTTGCTCCCAGGTCTCCAAGTCCCCACTGGCCTGCTTTCCCCTGGGGTGCACCGGACAGCTCCAAGGGCCAGGGCTGATGCACAGCCACACTCAAGGAAACTACTGCCAGCGACAGCCATTGTCCTGGCGACAGGAGCACCCGTGCTGCCGGGCACGGATCGGCCCGTGTGCTCCCTGCCCCACCTCCCCGCGGCAGCCTCCCTGGGGACTCCCCATCATTTCCCCTGGGAGTAGAGAAGGCAGGATTTTACTTTGCACCTTGAAAATCACTGTCTCTCCTGGAGAGCCGTGAAGCAGGGAGCCGCAGAGTAGGGAAACGTCCATGTATCTAGAACGGAAGCACTCAGTGTTCGGTTTTGGCCTTATCTTGTCAAGGTCCTGTAGCCCAGTCCCCAATGTCCAAGCTCTCTGGCCTGGTGTCAGTCTTGTCCTTGGTGGTGCAGGAGGCAGGGCGCTCCAAAAGACTGGCCGGGTTCAGCCCGCCCCTGACTGCAGGTAAGAAGCCCAACCGGCAGGTGCGTCCCCCCAGACTTGGGTCTGTGCAGCGGGCTGGGGACGGAGACTGTTTCCCCTCAGTCGTCCATGCATGGGGCTGGCGCTTTGGCTGACTGGATGCTGGGACCTCAGCATGCCTCATGTGGTTTGTTGGATGGAAACCAGGGCACCCTGCCAGGTGACCGCTCCCAAACGCTGTCTATAGTGCACTTGGTAAACGAACTGCGAGAAGTGAATGCGTGCTTGTGTATTTCATCGAGTTCATTTCTGGTTGTATTTTTCATTTCCGTGCTGCATGGACTCTACCCTGTGGGCTCCGTCACTCCGTGTTCTGTTTTGTGAGCCGCAGGCAGCGAGGTGGGGGAGACAGGAAGGACTGTGCGGGTTCCTGTCAGCCTCCGCGCCCCGCTCGTCCCCCTTGAGCGAGGCGTGTCCCCGAGCCTCAGTCCCGATCTGTGACACGGTGTGAAGCTCCACCTCGCAGGGTCTGGCGCAAGAGGCAGCAATGTAGGCAGAGCGCCCAGCCCATGTCTGACACTGAGGGCCTGCGAGGCTGGACCTGTCCCTCCCATGCCCCACCTGCAGGGTAGCACGTGCTTGGCCTTCGAGGGTGTCCTTCTCACGCCCGGTGGCTGCCGTCTCCATTTGGGGTGTGGCTAGACCTGAAATGAGGCGTCACTTCCCTGCTGCTGGCGCTCTGGGCACGCGCCCTCTGACGGGAGCCTGCACCGGCTTGTCTGGGTCCTCAGCCCTTAAAAGGCCCGCATACTATTGACCTTTCCTGTTTTGTTTTCCATTTTTGAGCATAATGAAAAAGTGGGAAACCCAGAATCCACGGCGCGTTGCCTCTACAAATTGCTTTTTCCCTTCCAGCCACGAGGCGACTGGACGGGGAAGATGGAAGTTTTGACCAGGATAGCAGGAAGGTAATTGGGGGAGCAGTCACTCTGGGGGCCCCGTGGCTCTGTGCCGGCCTCCCTGCTGCAGCCGCAGGCCCCTCTGCTGCCTCTGTTCCTTGGGCCCTGGAGGCCAGAAGTGGGGGTGCATCCACCGCCTCCTCCCTGTACTCAGAACAGGGCCTCTCCTACCCACATCCTGGCTCGTTGTCCGGTAACCTGGTGTGACTCTGTAACCAAGAAGTACGCACTGTGCCAAGTTGCATTTTGGGGGCACTGGAGTGACGGCTCTAGAACAGGTTGTTTTCCACCAGAGTAAATATTTTAGATCTTGTGGGCACATCTCACACCAGGGAGGATGCCACGGGTATGAACGGCAGGCCTGGCTCTGCTCCACTGGGCCCTCTGCCCACCCTGAGCCTCAGTTTCTTCATCTGTAAAATGGGGCAGCAGCCCTTACCCTGAATGCTTCCCATCCTCCAGTCCCCCTGTGTGGTGAGACTTTTATTAAAAGCTGGGCTTTGCACACTTGTAGGTTAAAGGAGGCTGCTAGAAGGCTCCTGGGACCCGTTTCCACCACTGCCAGTGACCTCCAAGTTTACGTAACCTTTTCTCCTCCACAGAAGACCAGCTGGCTTCTGCTCAAGGGTGACGCCGACACGAGGACGAATTCTCCGGACCTGGACAGCCAGTCTCTGTCACACAGTAGCGGGCCAGAGCGAGGGCCGCTCCCAAGCACGCCCAGAGACAGCTTCTACTCACGTGAGTGGTTTTTCTAAGCCTGGCACGGCGCTGTGCCCGAGGTCTCCGCCAATGGGGTCCAGCACCGTGCAGCCTCCACGCTCCAGCCCGGCTCTTTGAGATACCCGACAGCAAGCCGGCCACGCAAGGGCAGAGCAGAGGCTTTGCACGCCCCTAGTCCCTGCACTGACGTTAATCAGCTCTTGTGCACACGGTGGCCATGGCACGGGGTCTCCCGAGACAGTCCCAGAGCTGGTGGGTGGGGACGATGGGCCATCTCAGGAACGGGCTCTCCTCTCAGGGCCCAATTCCTTCTGGAGAGGACAGGGGCATGGTCCAGGGCGAGTCCAGGGCTGGAGCTGGTGCCAGGCACCCTGGGCGAGGTGCTGGAGAGGCCCAGGTGGCGGCTGACACTGTCCACCGTGGGGTGTTGTGAAGACTGAGCCAGGGCCATGTCTGAGGGCAGAGCAAAGCTGGTTGTGTTCATCACCGTGCATCCTAGATGAAGCCGACGGCAAGGGCAGTCTGACTCCCTGGGGACCTCCGGGGGCACCCCTGGGTCCCAGCTGGGGTCTTTTCTGTGGCCCAGCTGGGGGCCGGGGTAGGAAGCAGAGACCTCGAGGAGGGGGTGTGGGTGCGACGCAGAGGAAAGGCCCCAGCTCTGCAGAAGGCAGACCCAAGTCTGGACCCAGCTAAGCCCGGCCCGTGTGTGAGCGGAGCCAGTTCTGCGGGGCTGCCTCGCGGGTCTCTAGCGCGTCCTGCCCGGTGGGTAGTAGGTGGTCAGGGAGGCCGCTGTCCGTCCTCATCCTCATGCCCAATGCCACGGCTCTGAGCGACATTGTGTCGCACTGCAAGGTGCAAGTGGTGGCCGTGTGAGAAGGACACATGGAGGCGCAGACATGTGGAATCGTGCTGTGTTATGGGGTGGCTGCAAACTAAGACAGACATGCTCTTCCACGTGGGCCTCTGTGAGCAGGTGTCCTCCTGCCTCGGCCCCCACGGTCTCAGAGCAGGTGCCCAAGGCTGCGGCCGCCAACACAGTGCCCTGGGGAAGAGTGACTCCTGAGGTCTTCAGCGGTGTGGCAGGCAGGGCCTGGTCCCTCTGTGGCTGCCTGAGCCCCCTGGGGCAGTTACACACCCGTCCCGCAGCCCTCCCTCTGCCAAGGGCCCTGCCCAGGTGCTGTGCTCCTGCCCGACATGCATGTGCCCTCATGTGCACCGCCTCGGGAGCTGCCCGGCAGCCCTGCATGTCCCGGGCCGTGTCCTGGCGCTGAGGCGTCAACTCCAGGACTAAGAGCGAATGCGCAGGTGTCTGAAGATGGCGCCCTCTGGCTTCCAGTCCTTCTCCTCGGGGGTGGGCAGGCCTTGTCTGCCAGCCTCGTTCCTCCGTGCCCGGGACAGAGAGGAGACACTGCAGGGAGGCACCCACTGAGGACAGCTGCCCCGTCAAGCCGTGTGACCCGTGTGTACAGCCCTCGCCCCACTGCATCTTCATTAGCAGGTGCCAGAGCGTGGCTGCCCTGGGCTGTCCTGGGACACGTGGGCTGCCGAGCAGAAGCCTCTGCAGGGCAAGCCGTGCCAGCCCCTCTTGCAGCTGCGGGGAGCGGCCTGCCAGCTCCACCTCTTCTGCTGCATCCCTATCTCAAGCCGCACCGGTCCGCCTGCAGGCGCCCAGCTCCTGCAAGCCTCCTGCATGGCGTGTGCACCAGGGTCATGTCCTCTCTTCTGCTGCGCTTGCTATGTGACCGCAACTATGGCTGCTTCTGCTTTGCTTGCCAGCACTGTCCTGATGCCGGTCCTCCAAGCAGGAGCCCTCCGTGTCTGACCGTGCCTGTGTTTCTGTCCTGATGCTGTTGCTTTGTTTCATGACATGTGGCGGAAGCAGCCATGCAGACTGGGCTGCAGGTCGGGCCTGACCCGGGCAAGCCTTGCTGTCTGCCTGCCTCTGTAGCCTGGGGGCTCCGCCCTCTCTCCGCGGGCATCCAGCCTCCCACGTAGGCCCTCAGTGCAGGTCCCCAGCTCAAGATCTATTTGCACCCGCTTTGACGGTGCCAAGCTTTTGCACACAGCAAGGCCTGCCCACCTCCCCCAAGCCGCCCTCTGTAACGCACGAGAAAGGTAGGGCTGCGACACTCAACACAGTGGGCGCTCAATAAATGTTGGTTGAATTGAGATGCGTTAAATTCAACGGGTATTTATTGAGCACCCACTCTGTGCCAGACGCTGAGTGGGGCACCGAGGGGGAGAGAGAAGATGAGCGTGGCCCTCAGCCTGGAGCCGCATGAGGGGAGCTGGCGAGACAGATGCCATCCGTCGGAAGAAGCTGCTGCATGTCCCAGGGCCGCCTGCCCACCTGAGTGCCCTGTGGCTCTCGGGGGCCAGTCACAGCCTCGTCCCACATGACCCCATCTGTGCATCCCGCCAGGACTGAGCTCACCCTTCAGCCATTCATCTGTCACACACACACACTGAGCACCTACTATGTGCTGGGCGTGGCACTAGGTGGCACACAGGCGGTGGTGAATGACTTCCCAGAGTGACAATCCATCTGCTGGGGCTGCGGGTCAGCCAGGTGCTGCCTGGCATTTAATGTAGGCGGTTTCCTTTTCCTGTAGTACATCCAGGACTACCTGGACCATGTGCAATAATCTGTACTATGGGTGCACCCTTTTCTGCACAGCTTCCCTTGGTTCCTCTGAAGAAGGAACCCCTTCCCTCCTTCCCTTAAAGAAGGCCTTGGAGGATGAGGCTCTGCTGGGGGGACAGCAGGTGGCCGGACGCCTGCTGCGGCTCTTTTCGGTCCTGCCCGCTCTCTTGAAGCCTCTACACACACGGGCACACGCACATGCGCTGTAGTCAGAGAACGCCCTGGGCCCTGCCCAGGGGACTTAGGGGTCCTTGGAGGAGCCCTGACTCTTGCGAAGTGAGAAAGCCCCCCTCAAACCCAGCAGGGGGTGCAGCTTGGAATCGGCAACAGAGGTGGCACAGGTGGGTGCCCAGCTTGCCTGTGGCTTTGGCATTCTGTGTCCCCTCCACTGTGAGGCCCCACGGAGTCCTGTGCTTGACTCTCCTGATTTCTGTCCCCAAAGGTCACCCAGGGGGAGGGCAGGCAGGTGCAGGGCCCAGAGCTGCTGCAAGCAGTGTTCTTTGGTGGCCGCAGGGAGAAGGGGCAGGTGGAGCATCCTCCTCCCTGAGCCCTGCAGAGTTCCAAGGTGGGAGGCACTGTCCTCACACCTCCTGGTCCTAGACTCCCGATTCGCCGTGGGAACGTCAGGCAGGACCGGCGTTACCTGGCCAAGGAGCTGCAGCAAGACCCCCGAGGGGCAGAGTCCATAGGCATCAGGCAGGAAGAGCAACGGCCTCATTTCCTCATTTTACAGCAGGCAAAACAGGGACCAGGGGAGAGAGGCGCGGCCCGGTGCCCTGGTGCGTCTTTCCCGAGTGCTTGGCTCCAAGCAGAGGCCGAGACGCCACGTTCCCTGCAGGTCTGGCAGAGCTGCAGCCTGGCGCAGGAGGGACAGGAGGGGTGTGAGCTGTACTTGTTGGCGGCACTGGGCCGAGCAGCAGATGGTGCACTCGTACACACAGAAGTGGTGGGGGCAGGAGGTGGAGTGTGGCGGACCAAGGGCAGAGCCTGAACAGGGCTGCTGGGAGAGCGCAGAGGCATGGCTGATGGTGGAGGACCCGCGAGGGCGAGGGCGGGTGACCGGGTCCCAGAGGAGGTGAGCTCCAGAGGACTCCGGGCAGCCCTCACGTGCATTTCAAGGATGGAGTTGGACAGGATGGGATCAGGAGGCCATTGCCAGTATCCAAGGTTGGGGGTCCTGGGCGCAGCACACACCAGAGCCAGTGCAGGGTGACCACTGGGGGACAGAGACAGTGGGGGACAGGAGAGGAACTGACAGGTGCGAGTTGGGAGCTGGTTGGAGCGGGTCGGGGAGGCCTTGTGTGGAGCAGGAAGTGGAGAGGCACTGTAGGTAGCCGCTAGGAGGTTGGTGCCCATCTCTGTGTAGAGGGCCACCCACTTTGCAGAGGGTGGGCAGAGGAAATCATGACTGTGTGGTGAGCAGCAGGGGCCCCGAGACGGGTGGTTGGGGGGCCTGTTTGAGCACAGGAGCCAACGAAGGAGCTGGGGCCCAGGGTGGCAGACTCAAGAAGACCTGGGGCTGGGCGTCCCGGCCTGGGCAGGGCCCGGGATCCTTTGCTCAGGGATGGGGGTGGAGGCAGGTATCCCCTTGTTGGCTTGTCGATCCCCTAGGTGGGGCTGTCAGGAAGTGGGGTGCAGCTCAGGGCCCAGAGCAGGGGTCTGGACTGAAGGCAGAGGCCTGGGGTGCCCAGCTCTCACTGGCTGAGGCTGAGATGCCAGGCGCCCTGCCTGATGTCCCCAGGGGGTGCCCACCATCCTCAGTGCAAGCACACAGTATGCCCTGGGCTTGTGCCACTTGGACCCAAATGTGTGTGACTCTCACCCCACTCCCAGCTCATTCTGTGACAGCTGGGGACAGCAGGGGCAGGTGGGATGGCACCCTCGACTCGATGCTGTAGGGAGTGGGGGAGGGGCGCCAGAGATGGAGAAACTCAGGGCACGGGGCTGAGGATGCCGGAATGGGGCACCAGCCAGGCCCTGAGCGGGGGAAGGTAGGGAGGAGAGGTTGGGGGGCCATCCTGGCGTCCAGCAGCAACCTGGGGTTGCTTGACGTGCAAATAGTTGGGCAAGGAATGGCCAGCCTGGCTCTTTCGGGAAAGGGCGGCGTCCACCTGGGGAGCCCAGGTGCTCTCGGTGCCCTGTTCAACCCTGACCCCCAGGGGCAGTGGGAGCTGCAGGGATCGGGGCTGGGGAGGACCTGGCTCAGAAGCGGGCGCTCAGGAGCCCTGGGGAGCAGCAGTGCCCTTTGTGGGGCCACCCACAGACTCTTCGCTTTTCAGACCGCCCCGTACCTTTGTGCCCAGCAGGCTCACCCTCAGCCAGGGCCTGGACAGCGTGCGCCTGCAAGTGCCGGGGATGGGGCGGTGCACGTGTCTGCTTGGGTGTCACCGTGGACCGTCACCTCAGGGCCCCTCGGGCTCCTGTGTCCCCCTCGCTCCTCCTGGGTCTGCAGATTACCTTCTCCATGGGAAGCTTTTCTCTTGCCCCAGGAGTGCTGGGTTCATGGGGAAGGCCCAGGAGCTGTCTCAGGAGAGCAGCCACAGCACGGAGAGCCCGCTGTGTGTGACAGGGGTGCAGAAGGGTCCCGCCCTGCTCCCGGAAGCAAGACGTGTCCAGGGGAGAAGTCACAGAGCACTCCAGAGTTTTGATGGTGTGGGAACATGCGAGTGGCCACCAAGCTTATGGAGCTGCGGATGTGTCCAGGAGGCCATGTGAGGCATCAGCAGAGTGCGAGGGTCAAATCCCAGCTTGTCATTTGCTGTGTGACCTCAGGCAAACAGGACACAGCTCTCAGGGTTTGCAATTCCCTCGTGCGTAAGCACGGGGATGGTCCAGTCCTCCTGTCAGGGAGCCGATGTGGGGGACGCATGGCATCCTATGGCCTGCTCTCCGGAGATGTCCAGGCAGGGCACACTCAGGTCCACAGCTAGGTGGCAGCAAGGCTTAGTAGCCAGCTCAAGACTACCATGGTCACTTCCAAAGCCAGACACCGTGGCAGCTCCGGGGGCCTCTTCTCCACTGTCACTTGGGACCAATAGAGGTTCTGGACCAGCTCCTTTCTCAGACAGGGGCACCGAGGCTCAGGGAGGGACCAGACCTGCATGGGCCACGCAGCTGTGAAGTCACACACCGACACTAGTGAGCTGGGGGCATTCTGCCCAGGGAGCGGCTTGCTGGCTGCTGTCCACAGGGTGTCCAAGGGTGCTGTGGCGAGCCGCCTGCCTCCCACGCCTCAGGATGCTCCTGCACCCACGAGGGCTGCACGTTGAGCATCAGGCAGCTACTCTGACCTCATGAGCAGCCAGAAGAGGGCTGAGCCCAGGCCACCTGCAGGGTGCTGAGGCGAGGTGGTATGGGCAGGCTTCCCAGGGAGGTGCGGGGATGTGTCAGGGCCAGCCTGCTGTGCACTCAGTGTCCAGTGCTCGCAGGACCTAATGCGACCCAAGGTCACGATCCCCCAGCTCCAAGGTGGCCCTGGGATCTCCACACCCATCTTCTCTCTGAGGGTCCCTCTATTTAATGTACACACAGCCACATGCTGAGTCCATCATACTCACCATTCCAAGACCACATGCCTGCATCCCCACAGGACAGAGCTACTGGGAGCAGGTGGCGTGAAAGGTTCTTAAAGGCAGAAGCTTAGGGTCTCTTCTCGTTAGTGATTGTTTGACTGTAGGTCACTCCATCCCATTAGGCGTCAGGCTCTTCATCCTTAAAATGGGCTCAGGGGCACCGTGAACCCAGCAGGCCGGAGAGACACTTAGATAAGCGTTCTGAAAATGGACTCGCTGCTGGGGCCACAGCCCATGAGCCCAGGCCCTCTGCACTTAGCCTGGACAGAGCGGCCATCTGCGAAGTTAAGGTCGACGTGCCTCACAAAATACCCCAAAGAGTCAGGATTCAGCAGAAAAATTACTCCTCACTGCAGGAACCACGAAGTCACTAATGAAGTGAAAAAAGACAGCCAACAGCTAATAACACGGACAATTACCTGGTAAGGATTTTAAGACATCTATCATTAAAATGCTTCAATAAGCATTTATAAGTCATTTTGGAACAAATGAAAGCAAGGAAAAGTCTCATCAAAGAAATAAAAATTATTTATCAGTCAAAAGGGAACTACAGAAGCAAAGAATAAGGTAACCAAAATAAAAAATCCACTGGAAGGGTTCAAAAAGAGAACAACAAAGTATAAGAAGAGAGAATCAGTGTCTTTGCAAATAGAACAGTGAAAGTTGTTCAGTGTGAACAAAAGAGAGGAAGGACAAGATGGACAGACTTCTAGGGGGCCTGGCAGTCAAGGCTTGTATCACTGGACTCCCAGAAGGAGAGGAGAAAGAACGGACTTGCAGAAGCATCAGAACAATGTGATGGTAACACATTATAATCCCAGAATCTGGGAGGCCGAGGCAGAAGGATTGCAAGTTGGAGTCACAACTGGGCAACTGAACAAGACTCTATCTAAAAACAAAAACAGAAAAAGGGCTGGAGATGTAGAGCAGTGATAGAGCACCCCTGGCTTTGATTCCCAGTACTGCCAAGAAGAAAAAAGTATTCAAAGAAGTCATAGATGAAAACTTACCCCAGTTTGCAAATGGTGCAAGCCTACAAATTCAAGGAATGGAATGAAACTCAAATCAATCCACATCAAGACACATCCGGATTAAACTCCTGACAATTTGGAACTCAAAAAATCCACAAAAAATAAACATTGCCTTCTTGAAAGCACACTGTGGGAAGAGACAGAAAACACCCAACTGGACGACTGCAGACTTGGCAGTTGAAACTATGCCAACCAGTGGGAAGTGGCACTCTTTTTCACGGTCAAGGAAAGACTTGTCAGTGTGAATTCTATAGTCAGCAAAAGGTACTTCAGGAGGGATGAGAAATAAAGATTTTCTCAGACGATGGAACACTATGCGAATGTGTCCCAACCAGACCTCTTAGGGAGCAGCCAAACGGTGATACCAGGAGAGAGCTTGGCACATCAGAGAGGAAAGAACATCACGATAGGTGAACGTGGGGCTGAATATAATAGATCACCCTTCTCTTCTCCACTCTCTTTGGTCACGTTTGACAGTTGAAGCAAATATGTTAGACTTTCTGAGACAGGCGCCACAAGCATGTAGAAGAGAGATGCATTGCGGTGAGGTCCTAGGAGGTGTGAAGCGGCTCAGTGGAAGTCGGGTTGCTACACTGCCCGGGCACAGTTGAATGTTGGGACGCTGCACGGCAGCCTGGGAACTGTCCCCCCACCCAGGTGCCTGCAGTGGACTGTCCAGGTCACTGGCTTGAGGTGAGGTGCAGGTTCAGTGAGGGCTTGCTGACCCTAGAGCCAAAGGGCAGTTGTACCCAGATGCCGCTGTCCAGCCGAACAGCCTGGAGGCCTCGTAAAAGCTCGGGCACCGGGCCAGATTCCCAGCCCCAGAATTCCAACTCGGTAGGCCTGCAATGGGGCTGAAATTTTGTGTTTCTGACGAGGGAACCTCGCAAGCTCCCTGGTGAGGTTGATGTTGCTAGTTGGGAACCCACTTTAAGAACCGCTGCGGCTCCTGTGTCTCACTAAACGGCCCCTCAGCGTCTCAGAGTGTGCCCATCTCTGTGTGTAACTTAGGAAGCAGGTGTGTCTGGACTCTGCTTCCATCTGAGGACTGCTGCTACTGAGCTGTCTCCGGGCCACTCCCCACGAGGGCTGGGGCAGTGAGGAGCAGCCTAGCAGTCCCCTCACCCCGAGCCCTCACCCAGCTCTCTCTTGTATACTGTAGTTCACTGAGGAAGTCATGTAATGAGAGGGTCCCTCTGCTGTGAGAAGCTTGAGGACCCCAAACTTGACATAGTAAAAGTCACCTGCTGAGCCACATCCGGAACCTTCCCGCAGGTCGCCCTGCAGCAAGCAAGTTCCCAAGGCAGATCCCCAGCTGAGTATCTCTTCCCGGCTTCCTGTGGCCTTTACAGAGTCTCTTTCCAGTCCTCCCTGAGTCCCTGAGGAGCCCAGACGAAAGGTGCTTAGCTCACACCCTTGCTGAGAAGGCAGCGGCTGGGTAGGTGGTTCTGTGCACGGTGGAGGCATGGTCTCCTGTCCTCTGCATACGCCTGGCCTTGAGAGCACTGGGGGTGCTGACCCACATCCCTGCCATTCTCCCAGGGCAGCCTGGAGAGTCCAGAAACAAACGGTTGGTCTACTTGTGGTGTGTGGCCGGTCTACACTGCTGGGTGCCAGGCGGACACCCTGACGAGGCAGATGTGGGCCCCGTTCTCAGGGAAGACAGGCTGGTGGGAAGACAGAGAGTTCAGGGGCTGAGAGAGGCCTGAGAAGGGTGCTCCTGGTGTAGGGTCCCCACTCCATGGCTGTAGGCAGCTGTACCAATGATCCTCTGGGCTGGGCGGGCTGCTCTGCAGGGCTCCCCTCTGCTCTCCCTGCAGTGAAAGTGAACTAGAAGGCCTCAGCGCCCGAGTCCACCCAGGCCCGGCCCCTCCTGACCATGCCAGGCAGCAAGTGCTGCCACACCAGAGGTCGGGGCCAGGGTCTCGGAGCAGTCCTTTGTATTTCAAGCAAAGCCAGCAATTTGGACTTTAATGTGAAATTTCCCTTGCTGCAAGGAACTCTGGGGATTTCCTAGAAAGTAAAATGTCAGCCAGGCACTGTGGTGCATACCTGTAGTCCCAGCTACTCGGGAGGCTGAGGCAAGATGATTGCTTGAGTTCACAAATTCAAGACCAGCCTGGGCAGCATAGTAAGACCCTGTCTCAAGGAAGGAAGGAAGGAAGGAGGGAAGGAAGGAAGGAGGGAAGGAAGGTAGGAAGGAGGGAAGGAAGGAAGGAGGGAAGGAAGGAAGAAGGGAATGAGGGAAGGAAGGAAGGCGGGAAGGAAGGAAGGAGGATTGTCCCCAGGTCCCACTTGGCTGCTGGTGGCCTGCCTTTGCTGCCCTGGCACTGGATGGCACAGCCCTACTGCCCCTGTGTGCCTTGCTCTCCCATCTGGAGAGCAAGGGGCTGGCCCGGGTGACAGGTGAGCCCAGGTCCCCACCTGTTGTGAACGCAGCGCCAGCGGTAATGTCAGGTTGTGAGTAGGCTTGGGTTGGCACCCTGCCTGGCTCCTTCTCGGTGCGCACCCCGGGGACAGGAGGTCCCCGCCGAGGTGGGAGAGGTCCTGGGGTCCTCCCGAGTGTGTCGTCCTTGCAGCCGCATCTCCTCCATCAGAAGCCCCACCAGGGCGCCTTCTCTCCCGCCGAGCCGAGCGCGTGTGACAAGGCTGTGCTGTGTCTGTTTCAGGCTTCCCCTATTCCAAATCTGACTCTCCCCCAGGACCTGGGAAGAACGGCTTGGACCACCGGGTAGGTACCCACTCTGTGGCTCGCTGTACTAACTGCCATCACTGCCGGCCCAGACCCAGGCCCGTGGCCTCCTGACCACACAGCCGGGAGGAGAGGCCGGGACCCCACTCATCCGCCGGCCCGGCTGGAGGATCCACCTAGGGCTGCTGCCACCACCGCTTTTTCCATCCCAGGACCAGACCAGACTGGCTGCCCGGGAGCCAGGGAGACCTTTGTGTGGGGGCAGGGAGATGGGGACAGCTAAGGGGATCAGACCCAGCTTTAGGAAGAACCTGGAGCCGCCACCTCCTGCTACATGCAGAGCCCGGGGAGGCCCAGAGAGAATGGCTGTGCTCCATGAAGTGGCGGGAGCCTGGTGTCACTGCCCGGGCTGTGATGCCATTAGTAGGGTCACAGGATTGCTGGGAACGGCCCCCTGAGCACCCAGACACAGCACAGCCCGGCTCTCCTGCCCTTCCTGCTCCCAGGCATAGGCCAGGCTGACTCTGGCCCTGGCCCTTTGCAGTCACCCCTGCAAAGAGCAGCTCACTGCTGCTTGAGTCTACAGAGAGGATGCCTGGGGATGGTGCCAGAGCTACTTCCTGCCATGTGACCAAGAGGGTCTTTGTCACCCAGGGCATGTACCTTCCAAGAGAGGCCGCTAAGACACTGAGGCTCCTGTTTGCTGCCCTGGAGTGGCCATGGCGGCGAGTGTACAGACCAGGGATACCCTGTCCCCAGGGTCAGGGACACTCCTAAGGGCAGGGACCCCCTCCCCCCAAGCCACAAGTGAACTCCAGGGCTGGTCTTCCACTTCTCTGTCTTCCTCTGCCGCTGGGTTTTGGTGCGAAGACCGGCCTCTGGGGTCTCCCGCAGCCCTGCATGGTTGGATACTAGCAGATCCGGATCCTGTTCCCTCCCACTAACCCCTCTTCCCTTTCCGGAATGAGCTGCTCTGGGGATCGCGCATGGGGCGTGCTCTGAATCTCCTCTGAAGGACTTCTCCCCACTTCGTGTTCCACAGGGAAAGCAGGGGCCGGGGAGCCGATACCCAGGATTCTCGCGCCACCAGGAGTACGAGTCCCCCGCTCAGGGCCGGGGCTGGGGCACTGGGAAAACTGTCTAGGATGTTCACTTCTTACCCGGGACAGCTGATCTCTAGCCCGGGGCTGCTGGGACAGTGCTCAGTCTGGACGCGGCCACATCAGGCCCTGGGTGAGGGTTACTTGATGTGAGGGAGGGGAATAGGGAACAGCAGGCTCTGCTTTCCCAGCCACTTGTCCTCTAGATGCTTCTCTTGGTTCGCACACAGTAGTGGCATCTGCAGAGCTTGTGGTCACCTGAAAGGCTGAGAACAGCTGGTCGGACGTCTGGCAGGAGCGTCGTTAGCCCTCCGGGCCGCTGAGGACCGACTCTTGTAGTTTGCAGGGTTGGGAGTTCTCCTTCCCATGAGCTGCTTCTCCGCCAGCCCGGCAGTGGGAAGCGCAGCACCCTCTGCGCCCTCGTCCGTACATGTGGATTCACCCCCATGTGGAGACTGCAGCTTTTCACGTTGCCGGTGCAGACTAGTGAATCTGACTGGTGCTTGGCTCTGGGATTCTTTGTCCCCTCTAATGCTCTTTCTTATTTATTTATTTTTGTTGTTGTTGCTCTAAGGCCATGTGGTACTTTTACGCCCACTCTCAGCAGGGAGTCCGCACCTGTGACTGTCCGAGGAGCCACCTTTTACAGCGTAGCTGTCCTGCAGCTGGACTCAGGCCCTCGCCCCGAGATTCCCAACGAGCTCTTGTCCACACACTTCTGCCGATGGCCCGCGGTGCCCAGAGTGGTTGACTAGAGGGTTTCTTGGCTTCTTTTACCAGCAGAAAGAATTCTAGGGGTGGAGGGTAGAAGTAAAAGCACAAATACAAAGAAACCAAAATCCTATTAATACCAAAGCATGAAGGAAGAGGAGATACAGGAGAAAATTATGTCAAAAACAAAGAAAAGGATACTGTATAGGGAAAGCCAGGAAAGCTTCTCTCTGAGCGTCCCGGCCCCCCGGCACAGACACAACTCTGACCTTGACCACTCGTGTGGTTCTCATTGTCTGGTGGTAGAAAGGAAAAGGTCTTGCTCCAAGAGGAATTTTTGTGAGTCCAAAGCACCTTATGTGTCAGAGGTCATTAAAAGGGCCTGATAACCAAGCCTGTATGTTAGGTGGATGCTCACCTCCTACCGATGATATGGACAGAATAGTAGCCACCTGCTGCAGGTGTCCCTGGGTATGAAGGTTCCAGCGTGGGCCACCTGGCCACAGGCCACTGGCAGGTCTGTGGGTCACTCCCTAGAAGGTGCTCCATCTTGAAAACCTTGTTCTTCAATGTGAACAGACTGATCCTGTATTAAAAGATAGAGGCTGTCCAGTGGGGTTTAAAAAGATACCATTGTCATGCTGAGTCATTACAAGATACACACAATTATTTTGAAATAATTAGAAGTAAAAGGGTAAGAAAGAGATACTAAAATCATGACTATAGAGAAGGCATGAGTAGTGATATTATTGTCAGGTAAGATGGAAGCCAAGGCTAAGAGAAACTAATAGTGTGAAAAGAGAACACTAATTCATGATAAAGACCCCATGTAATAAAGCAGGTATAGCATTCATAAACTTAAATGCACCAAGCAACACAACCATGACAGAGACCTTGAAAAAATACAAGTAAGGTAGCTGATTTGAATATGGCTCTCTTTAAATAAGACATGGATCTAGCAAAAAAAATCACAGTACATAGAATAATTGAATAGTATACACAGCAAACCTAATCTAATAGGTATATGGGGAAAATGTATATTTTTGAATCCAGTTTTCACATATTCATAAAACATTTACAAAATGTGCGCATGTGTACAAACACATACGATTTGTTGAAACAAAACTATGTTTGCCTATAATTTGTGCAAACAAGATCTTAATAAATTGAAGTCTAGATTTCCAAACTGTGATGCTGGGAAGATCACATGCCTGTATGACATGGCTGAGTTCAAATACCAGCTGTCTTTGGACAAGTGACTTAGATTTTCTGCATCTTTATTTCCTAAAATTAAAAAAAAATCCTTGCCTCTTAAAGTTATGATGGAGATAAGTCACATCCTGGTTGCGAAATCTTTCTCTAAGTTCCGTAACGTGGTTCCCACATGAACCATTATTTAAAAGCAGGATGCTGCCCCTCTGCTATTCCTGGCTGCTGTGAGGAGACGTAGCTCCAGCGTAGCTGTAGAAAGGGATGGCAGCCCGAGGCAAGTGGCCACAGTCTCATCCCTATTAGCAGTGATCCCAGTGTAATTTTTGGAAAGTAAAACACACGGGCTCAGAGCTCTCCAGTCCCACGTGTTTGTTATGTGATCTTGGAAAAGCTGTTTAAGCTCTCTGAGCCTCATCTGTTAAAATAGGCGGTCACGCCCCTCCCAGGGTGACAGTAAGCTGGAGAGTATCTCTGAAGAGCCCTGATGCCTGCACGCCAAACGAAGGGGCGAAGCAAATAATTTACTGCCTTCAGAATCCCCAGGACCCCACTGAGAGCCGCAGGGGAGGCAGTAACCCAAGACTCACCATCCCCTCTGCACTTAGGAGACCAGGACGATCCTCCCGATGCAGCTGTGGACTGAGCTTCCCTCCTCCATCCCCCCAGAGTCCCTCAGGGCCTGGGGACCAGAGGAAGCTGGTTTCGCTGGGGAAGTGGGTCCTTAGCTGTCCCTGGTGGGGCTGGTGGCCTGGGCGTTCTGGTGGCTACGATGCAGGCGAGTGGCACTAGGTGGCAGCGTTTCCCTTTCGTGTGAAGGTCGCAGGCAGGCCTCTCGCTGGATGGAGAACAAGCTTCCTGGCAGGCAGGTGCACAGAGAAAATGTCTCAAAATCCTGCTCTTGTAAACGCCCATGGGGAAATGGTGGCTGTGGAGAGACCGGGATCAGGGCTAAAATGAAGGTGAGGCGTCGTTCTCAAGCTATGTTATATTCGCATGCAGTACTTCAGAAATCCAGATCCGTGCAGAAAACCTCACAATTTAAATATGCAAATAAAGACCAGTCCTCCTCTGATATACTTACCCCACTCATCAGCCTGGTCCCAGCAGGAGGAAGGTCCTGGCTTCTCGCTAGGCCTCAGTTTCCCTGTTGCAGATGAAGAGCTTTGGACTTTGGGTCTTTTCCTGCTCCCATACACTAGGGCAGTGATGGCGAACATTTTAGAGCTTTTAGAGATAACAGACAGCTGGCCGTGGCATGCGTGCCATAGGCTTGCCACCACAGCTCTAGGGCACAACCAGCTCTTCACTCCCAGGCCACCGCGGCACGCTAACTCTGGAAGCAGCTGTCCCTGTGATGGGACCCAAGGCCCAAGCACGCTGGCTTTCCAACTGCAGAGCTGCTGAAATGTCATCCCTGTGCTCAGTTTCAGAAGCGCTGGCCACCAGCCCTGACCTCATTTCAGCCCCTAGCCGGGTGCTGGGATCCAGCACAAATAGGACATTTTCTTCCAGGGGCTCAGCCCTCCACTGCAGGCAGCATACACAACTGTGAGCAGGTGTAGCTCTCGGTGCAAACACCAGGTGTTGCAGTGGGCAAGAGCAGATGAGAGAGGGATGGGCAAGTCCCATAGGGTCCAGCACATGCCCAGGGTGCTGGGGACCCTGCAGAGGGCTGTTCAGTTATATAGGTGACCTTTTTCAGGTGGAGGAAGGGGGCAGAGAACTCTGGACATGAATGGTCAGGAGGCACTAATGTGGCAGTTTGCTGGTGAATGTGACGGACTGGTGAGGGAGGGGCCCAAAGGCGGCAGGGGCTCTAGCCTCCATGCGCCGAGGAGTGTCACCCCCGGACTTATTGTCAGAGCCACTCTGCGGGGACTGCTGATGACCACCCAGACTCTGTGCCTGGGGCTTCCAAACACCGGGCTCCTTCAGTCCTCGAAACAGTCACCCCAGAAGCTGCTGGGGCACCAGGGGAGAGGCAGGGCCCCTCTCATCTTGGCCACTTGGCTGGGTGGACATCTGCACACTGCCACATTCACAAGTGCAGCTGGAGCCTGAGCTCTGGGAACAGAGCAGGGATGGGCACGGCTCCAGCAGGCAATGGCCAGTGTGCCCTCCTTGGCTGTCTTCTGAGGCACAAGGACACCCGTGGATCCTGGGTCCTCACAGAGCGCTGGGGACAGCATGTGTGGCAGGAGCAGAGGGACCAGCTCCAGAGCAGGCCAGGCCCTCGGATCATCCGTAGAGCGGGTCAGAACCGACCCAACAGGCAGGGTCAGCGGAGGCCTCCAGGCCAGGGGCTGGCTTCCCGGATGCTTGCTGTCAGAGCTGGGTGTCGGCGTCACCCAGTGGTCAGCGGGCCGTTGGCATGTGGCAGGTGCCCTCCTCCCGGCTGTGCGAGGCCTGGGCCCTGCCTGTCGCATGCGGCCTGCCTCTCGCTGCCCTCTCTCTCTCTCTCTCTCTTCCAGAATGTCAATATGGCCCTTTGCGGAGCAGAGCCAGATGCCAGCTGGGGCACGCGAGGTACATGCCGCGGGGACCCTCGCGGGCATCTGGCTGGGCAGGGGGCTGACCCGTTTACCACTAGGCCTCCGTTACCCTTCCCAGGTACTGGGCTGCCGGGCTGGTGGGTGCTCTGCACACTTGGGGAGCAGAGTCCTGGCTGGAGCCTCCCTGACCAGCAGAGCGGGTCACAGCCTGCCTCACCCTGCCCCTGTGTGCCTGCTGGCCTGCGGTGACTCGAACCAGGAAGGGGGCAAGCGGTGGCTTTTATGAAAGTAGCCACCCAGCCACATAGCTGGTGCTGTTCAGGGGGCCATCTTCCCGCTCTGAGTGGGGTCCGGAGCCGGGTTGCTGCCCTCCTTTCACCCTCTGGGGTGCGCCTCTCAGTGATCACCCAGATCCCCAGGCCTTTGGCCAGGTACACAGGGACCCCGAGTGGCGCCTGGGGAACCCCAGGACTGGTCCCATCCCGAGGCCTCCTGTCCTGCCAGGGTCCCGCGTGCACGGTGCTCCAGTCCATGTGACTTTGTGTTCAGTGAGGCGCTTTCCATCTGGAAGAAAGATGCCTCCAGGGCTGGGTGTAGCTCAGTGGACGAGCGCTTGCCTCATGTGCACAAAGCCCAGTTCCATCCCTGGTGCTGCAAAAGCCAAAGCAAGTGAAAAACTTCCAAAAGCCAGGCACAGAGCACAGCAGATCGGAAGGAGGAAGAGCTGAGGAGGGAGGGTGGAAAGTGGCTGGGTGGAGAGTCAGACTGGGTGATGACGTCAGTCTCCGCAACACCCCAAAAGCTTTGCCCTCAGATGCCCACTGCACAAGTGGGTAAACTGAAGTGCACGTCTTTCTCAGGGTGGCCCAGACCACCAGGAGAGACGGTGTCACAGCCCAGCTTCCAGCCTGGCCTCGATCTCCTGACCATGCCTCCTGCTCTCAGTTTCCCTTGGGGAGACCCCCCAACGCCTGCAGCCCCAAGAGCAGAGCCCCAGGCAGTCTGTCCAGGGGACCAGGGGGCTATGCATGGCCGAGCTGACTGCGGGGGCACGTGTGTCCCCAGGTCAGGGCTTGCTTCCCTAAACACCTCCATGGTCTCTGCTTTTCTCTTACAGAGTACAAGGTAAGAGGGCATCGCCCATGCTGACCTCTTCCCGCTGCCATGCTGCACCTGCCAGGTTAAAAGTTCCTTTTTGTTTGCTTTGCCTGTGAAATGTGTACGTATGTGGGTTCGCCTTCGGCTCAGCTCTCTGGCCCCAGCACACACCTGCTTCTCCAGTGAACCTGTGGTTTCTCCCCAGATCTACCCTTACGAGGCCCTCATTGTGACAAACCGCATCCGTGTGAAGCTGCCCAAAGATGTGGATAGGACAAGACTGGAGGTGAGGAGGGGCTGGAGGGGGGTGAGGCCTCCAACACTGGGGAATGGTATGGGGACCGTGCAGGGCTCGGGGTCCAGGCCCAGGCTGCTTCAAAGGCAAAAGAATATGGTCAGGGATGCAGCGCCACTGGCTGTGCAGTCCCTGGTGTGTGGCCAAGCAGGAAGCTCTGCAGGTTTTGGGTCCCGGGTGCTGGCCCTGAGCACCTGGCCCAGCTGGCAGGAGCTGTGGCTCCTGGGTGCTTCCTGTGGGCCATGATCATGTAGTGTAGAATAAGAGGCTCATTGGTAGAAAGCAGGCTTGGCTTACAGTTCCAACAGGAGGCCACCCAGAGTGGTGCTGGTAATAGGTGCTGACCAGAGGTACAAACTTTGTTGAGCACTTACTGTGTGTGAGGGCCCAAGGACCCCGGGCAGCACCACCTGATCTTTACAATCGTCCTACCAGGGACACAACCTCAGCCAGGGGATCTCACCCCCACCCCTGTCTTGGGCTTCCTGAGGGTGCTTCTGCTGGGGCGAGGGGATCCAGGCTGCAGGCCACAGGCCTGTCTGTACCCAAGCTGGGGGCACACGAGGAGGACTGGTTACGGGAGGCATGGAGGCCACTGAGGGCCCCCCACAGCACTCAGGGCTCCGGAGGCTGACTGAGCAGAGACCAGGCGGGTCTGTGAAGGGAGGTCTTCACGGGGGACGGCGGCATGCAGAGCCCTGTGTGCAGGGCAGGGTGCAGGGAGTCCTGCTGGGAGGGAAGAAGGGGAGGGAGGGCTCCCCTCAGCAGAGATAGGGCAGGCCTTCCAGGCCAGGACCGGGGATGAAAGCTGGGGTGAGGCTGCGGGATGCATCCTCACACAGGAAGGGACCAGAGCAGCCACTCAACGAGTGCCAGCTTTCCAGTGCATCCTTGAGCTTTGATTTCTGCATCTTTAAAATGAATGTATAGGCCACTCACAGTGGCACACGCCCATCATCCCAGCACTCTGGGAGGCTGAGGCAGAAGGATCGCAAGTCTGAGCCCAGCCTGGGCAATTTAGTGACTGAGCAAGACTCTGTCTCAAAATAAAAATTAAAAGGCCTGGGGATGTAGCTCAATGCAAAGGCCCTGGGCTCAATCCCCAGTGCCACAAAAACAAAACAAAATACACACAAAAGATGAAGCTGTTGATAGCTGCTTGTATGAGTCACCATGTGAAGCCCCCTGCCCAGGACGGTGGCCCCAGCACCTGGGCAGCAGCCGCGAGGAGAGCAATGAGGTTGCTGTGGTAGCTGCAGCACCAGGAGGGGACCGGTCCGCTCCGACCTGCACCCTGACTGATAGGGACCTGGCCCAAAGTGACTTGTGTACCACAGGAACTAACGGGTGGGCTCACGTGACTGAAGACCCCTTTGGGGGTTTGGTCAAGGGCCGGATCATGTCCCCAGCACCAGGTCCCTTCCTTCCCCTCTCTGCTGGCTCTGTGAGTAAACAGATATTTCAGGCTCGTCCCTCAGCAGTCCGCACAGAGCCTTCCCTCGGCCTCGGGGTGGGGACTGGGGCGGTTGGTGCCCCTAAATCAACCAGTTGGACACAGGGAACACGATGCGACCCCCGGCCACGTGCCCAGGCCTGGTGCTGAGGGCGCTGCTCCCATCTCCTGAGCGGGAGGGACCCCAGCAGCTCTGGGGAAACTCTGAGACCTGACCTGCCACCTGAGATGGGACGAGGGTGCTGGGTGACGGGCGGAAGAGCCCACTGCAGAGAGGCGGGGCAGGTCTAGGGAGGGGACAGCATTCAGTGCCACCCTCCACCGCGGTGCCCGTCTGCAGTCAGGCCACTCACCTGTGCCAGGCGCCCATGCGCCAGCAGAGGACCACAGAGCCAAAGCCGGCAGCTTAGGGGGACATCTGGACTTTGCCCTGTGGGGGGAGAAAGGCACGAACACCTACTGGCGGGTCAGGGCTCAGGGGTCACCGTGCAAGGGGCCAGGCATCGGGGCGGCTGGAAGCTGCTGTGCGGGTCTGGGGTGCCAGGAGCCGCCGAGGCGGGGCCGCAACGCCGGGCACGTGGAGGCGCTCGGAGCGGGAGAGGTCACCTGGCGCACAGGGTGCAGCTCTGGTGGCAGCCGGATCCTTGGTGGTAGTGTGCCGTGCCCCACTGCACTCAGCTGTGACGTGGGTGTTCCTGCTGCTGGGCGGCTCCGGGTGAGGAGGCTGAGGGCACCTGTGCGGCGGCTCGGTGCTCAGAGGACACCGCACCAGCAGCCTGTCGGGACTCGCCGCTGCCCTGGGGCTGGGTGTGCTTTTGGTCCTTCTGCAGCTCAGCCAGGCTGGGGGACCCGGACATGTTCCTGAGTGGGGCATGTCTCCGTCCCTCCAAGCCTGCAGGGCAGGGACCTGGGATGGCGAGGGCTCAGGAGGGCCCCTCCCAGCAGAAGCACGGCACCCTGATGTGTCCATGGAGGGGAAGAGCTTTATTTTTATTGTAAAAACACTTCACCACTATTATAAAAGCCCAGAGAAGTGCAAGAACACAAAAGCCTTATGGAATCCCTTACCTGGTCCCAAGGCCTCTGGCTCCCCGGTGGGCCAGCCTCCCGGAGGTAACGGAGTCCTCCTTCGGATAAGTAGGGCTCCTGTGCTGTGTTCAGTTTGACCTCTTGCTTTTGCCTTTTCTGTGCCAATTCGTGGAGTCCGGCCCCATCTTTCAGCTGTGTGGTGGGTCCCATGCAGGAGATTCCCCAGGCCCCGGCTTGGAGTAAGCGGCCATGCCTCTGCTCACACCCCTTTGGCTGGCAGAGCTTCTGCTCATGCCCCTTTGGCTAACAACACCTCTCCTCACACCCCATTTGCTGGCAGCACTTCCGCTCATACCCCATTGGCTGAGCTTGGTGCATGGCCAAGCTCACTGCAAGGCAGGCTGGGAGGTACAGATGCCTGTGTGCCCAGGCAGAGGATGTGGAAGTGGGGTGCAGCTCTGCAGAGCCCACACCCAGAAGGAGCACTGTGCCATCAAGCACATCATCCACGTGGATGGCATCACGCCCAGCCAAGACTTGGCTGGTTCTGTGGATGTGTGCCAGGCACTGAGTGGGGCCCCAGGGTGTCTGTAAGCAAAACCTGGCATGAGCTGTGCCCCAGCAGACTCGCCAGAAGTGAGCATCAATCAGCCAATTATCCAGGTGAGAATTATTGTCATATGCCAGCATTAGGGCCCAAAAGGAGAGGAATGTGTGGCATGAGTGTTTGCTTAAAATAAGTACATGTGAACTCAGTGCAGTAAGCATGTGCGTGTGCATGTGTGTGCATGTGTACACATGTGTTTTGTGAGCCAGGGAAGAGATGGCAAGTAGGAAGAGAATTTTAGGAAGAGCAAACTGCATGAGCAAAGGCCCTGGGGCACGAGGGCTAGGACTGCCTGCGGGGCCTGAGCAGGTGAAGGCAAAGTGGGCCGGGCCCTGCAGGGTCCTGGCTACATCAGGCAGTTGGTTTTTAGCCTGAGAACAGTGTGAGGGCTACCTAGTTGAGTCTGTGATTTAGAACAGCCGCATGGCGGAATGATGACGCTTAGATCAGCCGTGTGGATGTAGGGAGACTGTGTAAGGGCAGTTTGGGTCCCCAGGGCAAGACGTGATGGTATCGCGGACGTGGTGGCATGTCTGAAGCAAGTGGACAGACTCAGGTGATGCTTGGGAAACTGAGGCAGCAGGACTTAGAGATGGAGAAGGCATCGTGGTGATGGGGGGACAGGCAGGCTGGAGGCAGAGGGCGCCTGGACTGATGAGCTGGCCCCTGGCCTTCACGCCGCCCGCGGCTGTGGACACCGAGGGTGCTCAGCCTGGAGCCGGGGAAAGTGCCATGTAGGTGCCGTGTTAACGTCAGTCACCTATGCACAAGCGCGGGGACCCTACTCTGGAGGACGGTCAGCCGAGCCAGGTGGCACTGGTGAGCAGGGAAGCCCCGAGGGCCCCGGGAGGATCAGATCCCAGTCCCTGGCCCTGGGACCCCGAGGCCCTGCCCTGGCAGGTCAGCTATACAGCCCCGTAACCTAGTCTCCTTCCAAAAACCTCGCCTCACTGAGGCTTTGTGGGGACATCTAGATCTGAACCGTAGCAGTCCGCCCTGGCCCAAAAAGACTCATGGGTATCTCTATGCAAAATGTATTTAGTCCACTTCTAAGAGTTGCCCAAGTTTTAACAATGCCAGCAAAGTCTCCTCTCAGACTCAAAACAAACTGTTCACTGTGAGCCCCTGCAAAAATCATAAAGGAAGTTAAACACTGCCAAATACAGAGGTCCAGGGTAAACATTTCCATTCTCATTCCAAAAGGGAGAAATAGTGCACTAGAAAGGAATGGGACCAAAGCAGACCAAACTCAACAGGGCAAACATTAAGTCCTGCAGCTCCATATCCAGCCCCCAGGCCAGTTGCCACATGCTGTGAGCACCAGAGGACCTGGGCAGCCTCACGCCTACAGCGCTGCTTGCACCGTGTGGCCTCTCATTTAGAGCAGCTTTGCTCGCGACCTGCGGCTCTCCTCAGCAGATGTTCCCCAGGCCCGGCTTTCTCCAACCTGCCGGGTCTCTACTGTACCATTGGCTTCACTCTCACAGCTTCATGCACTGTCCTTTCAGGGGCTCACTCTGGTCTCCTGGCTTCCTTCTGAAATCTGGGTGGAAGCCTCCCTGACCCCACAACTCTCGCATCCATGTGGATGATGCCCAGACCTGCCACTACCTCGAGCAGTAGTCAGGCCCCACTGGACTATGGTGTCAGAGACCTCTGAATGCCTGGATGGTGGAACACTGTGAAAGAAGTCTAGGGGAACTAGTTGCCTAGGCGGCCCTTCTCCAGCAGGGCACTCTGGAGCTCTCTTCTCAAAGCAAAGTCTTTTTTTTTTTTTTAGCAAAGTCTTTCAAAAGAGTTTACCTTTACTTTTTTGTGCCCTTGGGTCAGTGAAGGGTGAGGTCTTACTGATTCCTAAGATAGGCATCCTTCCTCTTGGCAACCATCACCAGCACCTGGCCATGTGTGAGAGGAGGAAGAGTCACTCAGTATAAGACTCAGCCATGGGGCAAGGCAGTCCCTTCCTGGCCCTGAGACTTGTGGGTGTAGGACACTGAGAAGGCACTAGATTGGTGTCTTAACAAGCACTTGTACACCCTGTGCCAAACATGGCTCCTTTTAACTCACTTGGTTTCCACAACTTGGCGAGGTATCCAGTGGCTTTCATGGTCTGCACAGCTCATGAGAGACAGAGCTGTGATTGGAGCGAAGGTGGCACTCAGAACCATCACACTGCCCTGCGTTGTAGTATTGAAAATGGTCTGCTGAGCTCTTCCCTGCCCAGCCTCCCAGTGCACACAATCACAGACATCTCGCTGTTTGGGAGGGGATGTGTGTGTGAGTCAGGGGCCCTAGAGAGCCAGACCTAGGATGGGCCCAGGAGACAGACACATACATGCCTGTGTGCATGTGCACATACAGAGATACATATATAAAACTTGCATAGATGCATAGATACTTACAGAGAGACATGTGTACACACGTACATATATACATAAAGAAACATATAGCTATGTATATACATACATGCATGCATATATACATATATAGACCTGCATACATGGACAGATGCATATATGGGCACATGCATAGATAGATAAATAGGCACATATATAGATACACACATGTGTACATATATAAATATGTGCATATAGAAACATATATGCATAATACATAGACACATACATATATACATACCCATAGGCATGGACATGCGTGCATACTTACATATACACACGTGTAGATATGTAGAGGGACATACACATGACTGAGGGTGTTTGAAGGACTTGGCACACAGGAACACTGGGCTGGCAACTCTAAAACTTAGAAATTTGGATGCTTTGAGGCAGAACCTCCAGCTCCCTGGGAAACCGGGTTTGAGCTCTTAAATCCTTTAGCAGCCAGACGAGGCCTCCCTGTATCAGGGGTGGTCTGCTTTCCCAAAGACAGCTGACTGTGGGTGTGAACCACACCCACAAAACACCCTTGCAGCTGCATCTAGACTAGCGTTTGGCCAACCACCGGGCACCAGGGCCCAGCCGGACCACAGCTGCAGCGCAGCCGTCACAGAAAGCCAGGCAAGTGGGTGGGCAGGACCTGAAGCCACGGTCCCCCGAGCCCTGCAGGGTCTGGTGGCTGACTGCCTGTGGCAGGGTAGAGAAGAGCCGCAGAATGCTACAGAAGGCCGCCTTTATCCGGAGCACTGGGCAGGCAGCAAGGACAGGTACCCCGCCCACCGGTTGAGGGTGACTGTGAGGCTCCCTGTGGGCACTGTAGAGAAGATCCAGCAGCTCTGGCAGCTGGAGAAAGCCAAGGAGGCCTGGGAGTCCTGGCAGGGGAGGAGGTGGAGGGGGGTGGAAAGTCCGATGCACAGTGCTGAGAGCCAACACACACCGTCCCTGGGCGAGGGAGAGCGCTCAGTGGACACACAGGCTGCACTACCCTCCTGAGTGAGAGCCGGCCAGGTCAGAAGGGACTTAGTGTGGGAGACATAGCTTGGCCCTGGGGCTGGGGAGCTTAACTCAATCCAGGAGGGCCTCTGGAGGAGGTGACACTGGAGCCAGGACTGGCAGGATGAGGAGGAGCTGCTGGTGCAGGTCTGGCACGTGCCTGAGCCTGTGGATGCCCGTCGTGGAGCGAAGTAGTGACCAGAGGGGTGGGTGAGGCCACGGCAGGGCAGGGTGGCACTGCGGCTCTGAGCCTCAGTTCCCTCCGCCCCACAGGTGGGGAGAGATCACAGAGGTGGCGGTACGGACAGCAGTGGCTCTTGTCATTATGGAGGTGACCTGGTGCTGGGGCACGAAGGAGGTGGCACGTCAGAGCTGGGTGGGGCACGAGGGCACCCTGGAGGAGACTCGGGCGCGGGGTGGAGACTGTCCCTGCTGGAGTGGAGGCCACAGCAGGGGCCTTCACTGCACTCCCAGAGGGCCCAGAAGCTTTTTTGTCTGTATTTTTCCCAGTACTGGGGACTGAACCCGGGGCCTTCACCCTGAGCTGCGTCCAGTTTGTTGGTTTTTTGGGGGGGAGGTTCCGGCTTTTGCACTCAGTCTTCTGGGGCTTCTTGACTTCTCTCCTCCCAGTCACTCCAACACCTGGCTCCAAAGCCCAGCGCGTGCAGCCTGGACTCGGTGGTTCCGTGAGGCACACAAGGCCGGAGAGCGATGCTGCTGCTTCTCAGAGCTCAGCCCGTGTCTCCCGTCCATTCCTCTCTCGATCGGGACAACCGCTTTCATCATTCGTAGCTTTGCTTTAAATTGAGGCAATTCACATCTCTTTTCTTTTTCTTTTTTGGCAAGAATCGTCTTTTTAATTGTGGTAAAATCTGACATTTTAACCCACGTCAGCAGCGTTTCATACATTCACACTGTTGCGCAACTATCGCTGCTATCTGGTTCCAGAACATCCTCCCCGCTCCAAAAGGAAACTCCACACCCGCTAATTAGCAGTCGCTCCCGGGTCCTCTCTCCCCGCCCCTGGCAGCCGCAGTCTACTTTTGTCCCTGTCGACCAACTCGCTGATCCTGGATCCTTCGTAACAAATGGAATCACACAGGTTGCGGCCTTTCCCTCTGGCTTCTCTCACTTAGCCCGGCGTCGTCCAGGTTTATCTGTGTGGCACCGAGCACCAGAATTTCCTTGCTAGCTGAGATGAGACCCTACACGTCGTGAGGATGTGTGTCCCTCCTGCCGCAGCCCCTCCAGGCCTCCTGTGGGTCTTCCGCTCCCGCAGCCCTTCCCAGGCGGAGCCACGGGGTGGAAATCTCCAGGCTCCTGGGAAGGCATTTCAGAGCGCGTACCCTCACCCACCTGAGCAGGGCCCGCGGGGTGCAGAGCTCCTGGGGGCCTGGTGAGGAAGACACGGTTGAGCGTGGACTGGGCCAAGGAGTGGCGGTGGGCCAGGGTGGGTGGGGCGGCCTCATGGAGCCTGCTCTGACCAGCTGAGGTCACAGTAAAGGTGGATGGGCCAGTGCTGAGCCCTGAACAGTGCTGATTCCAGACTCCAAGGTGGCCTGATGACAACCACTGTACCGAGGCAGAGACTGTGGCTCCCCGAGGCCAGCTCAGTCATGCAGCGTTCGAAGGCTCTGGCTCTCGGCCACCAAGCTGTGCCGCCTCAGCCCAGAAGCTGACTTGGACATGGAGCAGTCGCTCTCAGTCACACACTAGAGGCCCCTTTGCTGCCTGGCTACACCTGGGCTTCCTTGGCTAGACACAGGGAGGGCTGGGAGAAACTGCCCACCTTCTGCTCACTAGCAGCAGCTGCAATGATGCAATGACAGCTTAGGAAACTGAGGAAAAGCCAGGCTTTCCCTGCAGGGAGAAGCCCTGTCTGGGTGTCTGTGAGAAAAGAGGTGCTGTATATGGTCCTTGCACATCCCTAGTGGCATCTCTGTCCTCTCCGTGTGGCAAAGAGGGAATCCAGGGAGCCATCGGAGTCCTTGGCACACCGAGGAGGCCACCCTGTCCCAGCTCTGGCCCTTCTCTGGATGGGGCCTGGAGGCCGGCCAGCAGGTGCGTGGTTGCGAAGCGTCTAACAGCTCCTCTGTTTTCCCTTGTTTGCAGAGGCACTTGTCGCCTGAGGAGTTCCAGGAAGTGTTTGGGATGAGCATTGAAGAGTTCGACCGCCTGGCCCTGTGGAAGAGGAACGACCTGAAAAAGAAGGCTCTGCTCTTCTGATGGCTCCCGGCGCCTTGCCACAGGCCTGAGGGACGGGAGAGAACGGTGCCAAGCCCCTCCCGCACCTTGCTCTGGCGTCTCTGTGTCACGGGGGCCCGGGGGCCGGGGCCCGGGGGAGGCTGGGCAGGGATGGAAGAGGCCCAAGCAGCACCCCTCTTTGTGCCAGTGATGCGCCTGCCTGTAGTTTAGGGCCCGTCACAAGCTTGACCCGCCTTTCCCCTGCTGTGGCTGGCGCCAAGAGATGCTGCGGCCTGGCTGTCTCAGAGGACGGCCGCTGCCGCCTTCCCGGCACCCTCGGGCGCCCGGCCCCTGCACAGGCACGTGGGCACACGGGCGGCTGCTGCTGACACCCTCGGGGTGGCTCCTTGCCGCAGTGCAGGCGCAGCTGGGCTCGCAGCCTCGGCCGGGGCAGGAGAGTAGCGCTGAGCATCTGGGGGCCGTGCCAAGTGCGAAGAGCAGTGTTCCCGCAGCTGTCGGCAGCAGGTCTTTGGGGGACGGCCGTCAGGCTGACAGGGTGCCCACACCTGTGCTCCACCGGGCACTGCGTCCTTCTTCCAGATCGTCCCCGGATGCCTCAGTGATAGCTTTTGAGTCACACAGAAGTTTTTATTTTATTAAAAAGTATAGCATCCTTCCACATAAGAAGACATATATACAGAGTTTAGTTTCACGGCCCCCCGAGGGCGTCTCCAGCCTTAGCCCACCCGCAGGTCTCTGTGGCTCGGGTCTCCGTGTTCCCGAGGGACACGGTGCCTTGTTCGTCTCCTCGTGTCTCTCTCCCTCTCTGTGTCACTCGGACACCCCGAAGACACACCCCTCTAATGCCGTGTGTAAATACGCGTGAACTGTACCCACCCGTCCTCTTTGCTGTTGTTCGAGTCTCAGAAAGCAAACCTCCCGTTGGCCAAAGCCCTGGAATAAAGGTGTCCGCACCCCCAGCCTGGTCCCGCGTGGTGTGAGGGTGGTGTCTCGTCTCGCCCCAAAACACAAGCCACGTGCACCCAGGGACGGTGTCCTCGCATGAGTCCGCGATGCGCACACCAAATGCTCTTGGGACAAGAGGACAGACATACTGTCCTCCAATCTGCAAGGTGCCACCAGGGCTCCCAGGGCGGGTGCTTGTGTCTGCACTAAGGTTCAGTTCACTGTGTGGCCGTCACAGGACACTGGCCAAAGCCAGTTTCCCTCCGGGCAGGTCCCGGCTGTCCCCGCCCAGGAGTGAGCCTTGCTCAGCTTCCTCCTGGCTCGGCCCCACCTGGCGCCCGACTTCACACCAGCCCACTGCGGATGGGGATTTTTAGCACCTAATGCACTTCCTGCCACTCAGCTGTCCCAGCCTGTGCAACTGGAAACCCCCTTTCTCATTTGCCCGATGCCGGCCTGACCCCAGGGCCACCTGGGAAAATAGGAGTTGCGATAGGCGCAGTCAGGACCACACGTGGCTTCCGAAGGCTTGGCTGGGTCGTGGGGGCGGGACCCCTCCCTGCAGCAGGAACGCGGGTCCCCTTCCCGCCTCCACCCATGCAGCCACAGGCCCCTGGGCCTCAGCCTTCTCGGGAGCCATCCTCAGCCTGCCCAGGGGCTGGGATAAGTGGGACCTGGTGTCTCCTTCCTGGGGCGGGTTGGGGAGACCAAACCCAGAGAGATGATGACCCAAGACTGACCACTGCGGGTGGAAGAGGCACCCGAGGCCCTGATGCGCCCCAAGGTCAGGGGAGGCTGTTTGGGGACGGTGCTTCCCAAGCAACGTGTTGACAGACCGGAGGCCTTCCCGGAGGAGGTGGAAGGGGAGGCACTCAGGGCAGCTGGGACAGCAGGCCAGGTGCTGGGAGCTTTCGTGGCTGGCTGCGGCTGAGCACAGGCCCAGGGCAGAGAACGCGGGCAGTCGCCCCGCAGGACCAATGCGTCCCCCGCACCGGGGTGGGAAGGAGTGAGGAGCAGCTGTGCACTGAGGCCTGCGGGAAGGGGCGCTGCCTCCCCGCCCCGCCTGTTCAGCTCTCCCCAAACCCAGTCCTTTGGGGCCTCATGTGGACTTCATTCCTTAGGCATGCTGGCTTACATCACCGGGGTGGTGACAGGTCAGCCTGCAGCCCCTCTCCTCTCCCCGGAGGGTGGGCGTGGGGCCGGAAGTCCCAGCCTCCGACCTGCCTTGTCCATGACCAGCCGTGTCCTGAAGGCACTAGGGGCTGCCAGCTCTGTCGGCCCCTCAGCATGTGACAGATCCCTGTGGAGACTCCAGGGACTTTGGGAGTTTCATGCCAGGAGAAGACAAGACCGCTGTCTATTTCCCAGTATCACGCCTCCCACCACCAGGGCCAATCTAGTGGCTGTTGGCGGCACCAGCCTTCCCAGGTCCATGCCTGCCGGGCAGTGTCAGACATTTATGATGGAGGGAACTGCCGGGTCTCCTTCCCAGGGCAACCATGTGTGGCAAGTGACTTGGATCTGAATGCAGAACCTCACCACCCACTGCCGCAGGAAGGGGGCGTGGCGAGGTCTCAGCACTGGCTCAGAAGTCTTGTACGTCATTTCTACTCATTGGCCAGAACTGGTCACATGACTCCACCCCACCACAGGGATCCAGGAAGCAGAGGTATCGATGTGTCAAAGATGGCAAAGGCTAGAGGAGAACCCGGCTGTCCTATAGCTGAGGCCACACCAGGTCCCCTCTTCCCCACGTCAACCCCAAGTGCCTTTGAGGCTCTTCCTGAGAATCCCTTTGGGGTCCTTAGCAGGTCTGCTGAGTCCTCCGTGCAGACCTGCCCATGGCCCCGGACCCTCCAAGTCCCTCCCTGCGTGTGCCTGGGGAGGAGGGGCCTGCAAGTGGTCCAGACCACGGACACCCAGGGGCAGGCCGGGCTGCTGGGCTCCAGCTGGGGATAGGTGGGGTGCTGACCACTGTGCTAGTGAGTCTAGGGCTCCCTGTCAGGGAGGCCAGGCATGGGGTATGAAACCGCTTCCTGTCACCTTACTTCTCAAGGACCCCAAATGGCCACAGCCCCATAGCCGTGCTGGCTCCCACCCAGCCCTGTCCCGGCTGCACCCCCACCCCAAAGTGGCCAAGCTGTTGTCTGCCCCTCCCCGTTCATGGTTCCCACCCCCAGCCCCCCCAGAGCCGAGGTGCATGCATCGCACGTATTTGTGCAAATGACATTGGTGAACACTGGATCACGCTGTGACCTAGTCCTCTCCTCCCACAGCCTGTGAAATCCTGGGCTCAGGTGAGTCATCCACCGCACCAGGCAGGTGCAGCCCCCGTGCCCCAGCCGGGAGGGCGTGTCCCCAGCAGGGCGCACCTGTGATGGATGGACGGGAAGGACACGATGCTCCCGGGACACCGCCACCCACGGCAGGCCCGAGCTGAGCTGGTCTCGTGCTGGGAGGGTCGTCCAACAGGCCGGTCACATGAGGCACACACGGTGCTCGGGGCCCACGGCAAGGCCTGCGTCTGCCGACCCCACCATCCCTCGACACCTGGGGTCTCTGCAACCCCAACTCTGCCCGCCGTCACCCCTCCAGCACACGGCCAGCTGTCTGGTGCAGACTGGCCGAGTCCCTGGAGGACCTCGTGGGCTCTTCCAGGTCCAGACGGCTGCACGCCATCCTCTATCTCCTCCACCTCCCTCTCTGGCCACTTTTTTTTCTTTAGTACTGAGGATTGAGCTAGTCAAGCATACTGAGCCATATCCCAGGCCTTTTCATTTTTAATTTTGAGACAGTTGCTCAGGTTGACCTAGAACTTGCAATCCTCCTGCCTTAGCTTCTGCAATAGCTGGAATTACAAGGCCTGAGCCACTAGGCACAGCCCAGCTTACCCTTCTCCTCTTACAGCTTCTTGAGCAGCTTCTTCTTATCTCCCTCCCAAACATTGTCTGTCCTTAGCAAAAGTTCTTCCCTCTGCCTGAAATGCCCTATCTGGCAAACTCCTATTCATCCTTCAGTACCCTATAACTCTCCCCCAACTGTTAAACCCAAATAACCCATTCATCAACAGATATTTACTGAGCAGGGTGCTGGAAAAACAGAGATAATCAGAGACCAGCCCTGATCTTGAGGACTGATCACAAACCATGGAGGAGATGACCAAAGCCACAGGCCATGCAACCCAGGAAAGTGAGCTAGTACCAGGGAAGAGCCAGGAAAGGCGCCGGGCCGGGAAAGGAGGGAGGCGGAGTGCTTGAGGCTCCCACGCTGCCAGTTCCCCTGGATCAAGTCCTGGGGCGAGCAGGGGTCAGCCAGAAAGGGGCGGGGCGTGGGAAGGGCCTCAAGGGCGGGAACGGGAAGCTGAGGGCGCATCCAGGAGCCAGCAGGCACAGCAGCGTGAGTCAGTCCTTGTCTGGGCTCTAGGCCCGCCTGTTCTAGGGCGGGGAGCGGGAGGGCTCTTCCACATCAGGCCGGCTGGTCCCTGTGCCCTGCCCAGGAGGCACCAGGCCCTGCCGTGGCCCTGTGCACACCCTGTGTGGGCTATCGTGGGCTCCTCTCGCACATGTCTGTGTGCGGGGCAGGGCCTGGCCGCCTGGCCAGTGAGGTCCTGGGGGTCCCTCTGTAGGGACAGAGCCATGTGACCCACGGTGCCTGCCAGCTGCTTCCCTGCCCACCCCGGCCCTCCTCCCCAGTGCTGTTCCCTGGAGCCAAGGCCTGGTGCTAGGGTCACTGCGGGGAGCGCCCGGCCTTGAACGCCTGAGCTCCTGATGCCCTTGCCTGTCGTAAGCAACTGAAGGTGGCCAGCAGCTGGTGAAGAATGGCGGCTGTGGACAGCCACAGGAGTGATCTCAGGAGCAGCCCTCCCCAGTCCAGCCTTCCCGTAATACCCCAGCCTAGCTGATGGTGTATCGCAGCCTTGGAACAGACCTCGAGCCACAGGCCCCAGCTATGTGTCTTTGGTTACTTTTCTCTTGTTGCTGGGACAAAATACCCAACACCCAAAGTTCAGGGAGGAAAGGTTTATTTAGCACAGTCTGTAGAAGTTTCAGTCCACAATTGGCTGGATCCAGGCAGGGTGGCTTGGCAGATGGGCAGAAGGCAGCAAGGCAAGCAAAAGGGACCTTAGGAGCTTCTTTCTGCCCCTTGTATCTTATCCAGGCTGCCAGGATCAGGACGGTGCCAAACCAGTCAGTGGATTGATTTAGTGATCACACGCCCTTCGTCCCGGCATCACATACTCCAGGCTCAGCCACCCCTGAAAAGGCCCCACCTATGACTGCATGAGGCTCTGGGGGACATCCAGGCACAGACCATAACACTACGCCAGGCTGGATTCTGCCCCACAGAAGCGATGAGATGGCAGATGTCAGCCTCCAGGTTAGGGGTGGTTTGTTACCCAGCGACAGACAATGGACGCAGCCAGCTGGTGAGTGCTGACTGAGTTGGTGTGCTGACGTCACTTCCTAAACTGGATCTAGATCTTCCCACAACGGCCCTGCTGCTGCAGGGCTCTCACCAAGAGTTAGGAGCAAGAGTCTAAGGAGTCTGCACCAGAGCTGCCGGGGAAGAAGCTGGCGTTGGTGCGCAGAGCCTCGTTAGTCCCTCCCCAGGAGAAAGCTTCCTGGGAAAGTCAGGAAGGAGCGCAGGGGCTGACGCCGCCACCGAGGAGGCCTCAGAGTCTCCGACCAGGCCTGCGATTTCCAGCTCTCAGTGGAGAAACCCTAACGCACTGTCCCATGGAGTAAAAACTCCATTTCTATCAGAGAGGCTGAGGTGGGAAAGATGGATTTGACTGAGGTCAGAAAATTTCAGTTTTGTCCCGGGGAAAGCATCTGGAGTGGTCTGCTGGATCATGAGCCTCTTGTTTGCAGAGGCAGGGAAGGGCTGGACCACGCAGCAAGTCTGGGCCAAGAGGTTCCGTGCATGCCCTGAAGGGTCAGGCTGAGTTTGTTCATTTATTAACCCAACACATATCTGTTGAGTGGCCACCTACCTGCTTCAGTCAGAAAACCTGTATATTAGCGTCAAAGGGACACACAGTAGCTTAAACAAACAAAGATTTTGTTTTTCAGCCTAACAGGCAATTTGGGGTTAGGCAACTGCTGGACTTGTTTCAGTGTAAGGGTCAGAATCCTTCTCATTCTCCCGGCTTTTCCTTGTGGTCACAAGATGGCCGCTGTGGCTCCAGCCATCACATGTGTGTTCAAGTTAACACATGAACACCACTGAGAAACAGCAATGGCTGTGTCTGTTCCTTTTCTAAGAGAGCCGAAACTTGCCTAGAAGCCAGCAGCACACTGGAAATTCTTCACACCAGCATTTTGCAGGTGAGGAGGAAGGGGCAAGTCCAGATTTTTCACAGTTGCTGGTTTTTGTTGCATAAATTCTCCTACGGGGACCTGACTCCAAGATTCATTGCTGACCGCAGAGTCGGGAAGAGACGCCAGTAGCGCACGGATGTACAGGATTTCCACCGTACAGACGCAGGGCGTGTAGATCCTCCGGGGCATAGAGAACAGTAAACTCTAGCAAAATAATTAGGGAATAATGAATTTTGACTGTTTATTATCTCGGTTTAAGTATCTTTTTTCAATTGCAAGTTTATGTAGCTTAATCTTTCAGGAATGAATGTATTTGATCATGGACTTGCCAAGTCTCGAGCAGTGGATGGCCCCTTCTCAGCCAGAGTCCACTCCGAACTGGCTAGCCCCTGGAACAAGAGCCCCTTCAGTCTCCCTCCACAGTCGCTGGCCATCTCTGTGGCCAAAGTCGCAGGGCTGCCCAGGTGTTTCCTGCGGTAGAAGGGAGGAAGCCCAGAAGGAGGGGCTGGGAGCGGCTCGCCAGACAGCCACAGTGCAACCCATCCACTGGACTCTCGGGCACCTGGAACCCAGCCAGAAGCCAGCCAGTTCGTTTCTGCTCTCATGGGGGCAAGAGAGAGCTTTAAACAAGTAAACACGACCCTGGCCCGGGCCAGAAAGCAGCGTGCAGGCAGCCGTGGCTGCATGTGAGGAAAGGGGCCCGGGCACTGCATTTGTTCTTCATTGTTCATGTATGTGGAAGCCAGAAACCTCACGCACCTTCCTTAGGTGCTCCTGGGCCTCGGGGCTTCCAAGGTTCCAGCCGGGCCTCTGCTTAGGGTCCTGCAGTGTGACCGGTGTGCCGCTGGGCTGCGTGCTCTGTGCTTCCCAGCTCATTCCGGTTCTTAGCAGAATTCTTTTCCTTGGCCTGAGTGACTGAGTCCAGCTTTGGTCTGGTCCCAGCTGCAGTCTGTCTTCAGTTCCTGGTGTCCCTTCTCGCCTAGGGTCTTCTTCAAAGGCCCACTCAGCAGGCAGAGCCTCTCGTGTGCATCTGTAGTGCCCTGCAAGATGCACTGTGACCAGCACACCCTCACATCCTGTCACCTTTACCACCTGCTGTTGGTCACAATCAATCATGTGTTGTGCTTGCACACAAGGTCAGGGGACCCCCTTAAGGTGTGGCTGCCACAGCTGTACGTGTTGGGGGTGGCTGTGATGCTTTCCTGGGGACAGTGACGTACAGGGTGAGACTTGGCAGATCTGCAAAAGTTGTCCCAGCACACAGAGGAGAGTGTGGCAGACGGCGCAGCAGTAGTAGGCTGTGGCTCACTTTGGGGTCCTGATCTCTGAGGACGTCCCTAACCACCATGAGACCCTGGCTAGGGAGGGGCAGGGGGCTTCCTGTGGTCACAGAGGACTTGGCTTGATAAACTCTCAGCAGTGTGCACAGTGAGCGCAGGTGTGGGCAGGGAGATGAGGATGAGTCGGCATAGGCCTCCCTGAGTGCCTTCAGAGTGCCAGGTCCCATGCTGGACACAGGATGGAGCAGAGTCTCCCTCTTGGGTCCTGGAGGGGTCTCACCTCCTTGGTGCAGGAGGCCCCTCAGACAGCAGCCTCCAGCAGGGCTTCAAGGGTCCAGCCTGAGTGCCCGGGAAGAGGGAAGGAGAGAAAGAGGAGGCCTCAGGGATTACAGAGGCTCCCTCTGAGCAGCAGTTTACCTAGGAGGGGAAGAATGTGGAGGGGTGGACTGGGGGCCTAAGAAGCACTTTATTTTGGCCAAGGCAAGTTTGGGATGCCTCCCAGGGCCTGGGGAAGTCAGGGCCGGCGGGAGGCTGAAGCTGTCTTCAGGCGGAGGAGGTGCAGCCAGCCGCACGAGCCCAACGGAGGGGACCGGAGCAAGTGGCCACCCTCCGGGAAGCTCAAATTAGATAGGTGCAGAGGTGTGAAGATCAGGGTCAGGTGGATAAAGGGCGGTGGCAGGTGGGGAACCGCACAAAACAGAGCTCCTTTATCAGCTTTAAAGCGAGACGCGGAAATGGTTCAGCCCGGCCGAGCCCTCAGGTTCGCTTCCATTCACGCCTAAGGAACAGCCACATGCTTCGACATGTTTGCAGAATGAATGCAAGATAAACAAGGGATTGGGACTACGTGACTTCAGGCAGCACGTGATCTCGCTCTCTGGGCCTCAGTTTCCCGTTTCCCTGTGGGTACAGCATGCCTGCCTCGCTCCGAGGCCTACAGACCGGAGCTCGGGGTTTGGAACGGGGCCCGCGGCCTTTCCCAGGGTCTTCGCTGCGGCGCAGGGCCCCGCGCACACCCCCCCCCGCCTCCGCCCGCGCGACCCCGCCCAGCCTCCCTTTGTTCCTCCCGGCCCCGCCCCCTGGGCACAGCTCCCTCCCCATAGGACGGGGGCCGCTCCGCGGGGCGGGGCGAGGGCGGTGGGCGGGGCCCCCGTGCGCCTGCGCAGTGTCCTCCGGCCGCAGCCCCTTGCCGGGTGTCGGTCCGCGACGAGCCGGGCCGAGCCGGGACGCGCAGAGGCGGCGCCGGCCCCGCCCCGGGCTCCATTGTTGAGGCGGCTGCGCGTGCGGTGCGGTGCGGGGCTGCGATCGCCGGTGCCGCGGGCCAGAGGTGAGGCGCGGGGCTGGGATCCCGGGGCCCGGCGGGGTCCCGGGCGCGGCGGGGGTCCTGGGTCCGGTCGGGGCCCCGGCTCCAGCGGCGACCTTGCGGGTCTGAGGTCCCGGGTCGCCCTGGGCGCCGTGGCCGGGCTGGGGCTGGCCGCGCGTCCCGCGTGGTACCCTCGGGCGGCACCCGGCGGTCCCGGCCCCTCTCCCCGTGTGCGACTGTCCACGGTTTGCCGTCGAGGCTGGCTGCGTGGCCGGCGCCCGGCTCCCGTCCTGTCTTCTTCACGGTGTGGCCGGTTCCCTGGATGTGTGTCGTCGAAGGGAGCCGCGTGGGGTCCGCCTCGGCGGGGGGGCTCTGGCTCCCCACCTCCGTGGTGTCACTGGCTTCCCGAGTGTCGATGCGAGCGACAGTGTTGACCCGCGTGCGTGGGGTGCTGGCCAACCCACGGACGAGCTCCCCCCCGCCCACGGCTTGTCGGGGTGCCACCGCCCGGGCCGTGTCCGTGCGGAGCCTTCGCCAGGCGCGCGGTGGCTCGGGGGCGCAGCTGGCCGGCAGGACTGTCACGGGGTCCTTGATTGATAGTCGTCTGAGCCAAGTGGCAGAAGCCAGGAGCGCTGGCTGCCCTCGTCGGCGTCGCGTCCCGGGAGAGCAGGGCTGTCGCCCGGACCCGCGCGTCCGGCTCCACGGGGGCTCGGCCGGCCCCAGCCCGCTGCGATTGCGGGCGGCGCTACCGCAACCCCTCGCCGGGCGCTTCTGGCGCTGCAGGATTTCTTCCGTTAGGACCGGGAAGAAAAAACTCTGGAAGGCCAGTTTCAACTTCAGCTCTCAGTGCCTGGAGAGTGCAGGAAGCTCTCCCAAGAATTTGGCGGGCTGGAAAATGCGTTTGAAGCAGAATCCACACCCAGGGAAGGAGGCCAAGGCAGTTCCAGTTGGAGGTCAGATTCGTGAAGGCAGCGCTGGGGTGAGGTCCTGCGGGGGAAAAACTCCCTCCCAGCCCGAGGGGACGACCGCTGCGGTCCCTGGGCGCCGTCCCTACCGCAGCAGCCAGGAAAGGAAGCTGATCCACACTCGCTTGTCTTTTCGTCAGACGTCTTAAAAACATCTATTGTGTTGGTGCAAAAATCAGACGGGACTGTCTTTCCCTTTAAGAGCCTGTGGTTGGAGAGAAAAAGCAGCAGCCTTAGGCACCAGGAGCTCTCATTCTAACCTGAAATTCTTTCTAAACCAGAGATGGTGCCTGGAGGGTGCCCACAGAGCTGCCGAGAGCTCGGGGTCCGCTGAGGCACGCGCAGGGTGCGAGCCCTTCACCTGTTCTCATTCCGCGTCCTGCTCGCTGCGGAGCTCTGTTCTCTCCGAGCCTGCCCTGGCCCGGTCTTGCCTGCAGGGACAGCTTTGGTTTGGGCAGTAAGTGGCTGTCGCACAGCTTGAAAATGCAGTTTGTACCCGGTGCCAGGAAGAGAGCGCTAAACCAGAGGTCGTTTTCTGTGTTGTGAGTGTGACTCTTGTGCAAATTCCTGACTCTCCAGCGGTTAAGATTAATTTCTTGCTATTGCTTTCTAGTGTTTGTTGCACAGTGCAGATGAGAATTTATTGAGTCTAATTTTGGCTCTGGAATTAATTCTCTGTTTCTGGGAGGCTGCCTCTCTGTAGATGGTTTCTAAGAATCTCAGCCCTCTACCTTTTCTTCTCTCAACGAAATACAGGGAGGAAAGTTCCCTTCATGGGTGGTTGACAAAGATGTCTTCTAAAGAGGATGATTCCTTTTCTTCCCCTAGTTTCCTTCTCTTCCCCGTCCCCTGCCTCTCCCCCACTCTTTTCCTTTTCCTCCTGTTCCTTCTCCTCCTCCTCCTCTTCCTTCTTTCTCTCTCCCTTCCCCCCTCCCTCCCTCCTTTCTTTCCTTTCTCTTTGCAGTAGTGGGGATATGCTAATATTGAGCTACCTCTGTAATCCTTTGTCTTTTTTATGTTTGAGACAAGATCTTACTAAGCTACCCAGGCTGGCCTCAAACTTTTGATCCTCTTGCCTCAGCCTCCTGAATAGCTGGCGTTATAGTTCTCTGCAACCACATCAAGATCATTTTGGTTTCTTTTTCAAAACGCAGGATATGGAGTATATGTCTCTCAGTGTTACGGCCAGACACCTACAATAGACCTTAAGTGACATTTTTGGTATTGTCTTTTGTATTCTTCATAACTATGTTTTACTTGCAACATTTTCACTATATCAAGTTGATGTGTTTCTTTCCCTTAAACTGTTGAGTGTATACATTTTTTTCAGGACTTTCGTCAATTTTTTTTTTTTTTTGTCAGTCTTTTAACTGTCACATGAAGTCTTCCAACTGCAGGCTCCTCTACATCCCAGTCTATAACAGATATTTTATTTGGGAGAATCTAAAATAAATGGGATTTTGAGAGTGCCTTGAGTAGATGTGCTTGGCTTTATACAACAGTATAAACCAACGTAATTTGAATGATGACTTACAAAAAGTTGTATCATCTGTGAAATGACCTCTCCGGGAGCTCTGGCCCTACAGCCTGTAAAATAGTTCCTTCTCGGCCTACCTGGTGAGGCAACCTGCCGTTTGGTTTGCTTGAGTTTGTCCAAGCCACATGTCTCCGTCAGTAGAAAGGAGTCACCATTTTCTCTGCTATTCACAGTTATTTGGGTGATCACAGGAATTAAAAATAGACAGCAGCTATCTGGTCAAGTGGTGATATCATTGTGTTATGATTTTCACTTAACTCCCTAGGGTATTTTGGCCTTTTGATTTCTGTTCTTTTCTTTAAAATAATGCCATTTGTAATGTACTTCTTTCTTGTGGTTTGTTTTGTTAGGGAATCTTATTAAAACAAGAAAGATCTTCAAAACTCGATTGGACTTTCTTTATGGTGTTCTTAGACTTTAAGGTTTTAATTGAAACTTAAGGAGTTAATGCTGGTTCTGCGCTAGCAGTTTGCCTGTGGCAGCCTCGGTTTTGTTTGTTTGTTTGGTTTTGGTTTATTGAGACAGAGTCTCACTGTGTAGTGCAGGCTGGCCTTGAACTCATCGCAGGCCTCCTGCCTCAGCCTCCGGGGTGCTGGGATTACAGGCTCGGTTTCTACGTGGATCTAAGACGAGGGCTCTGCGATGGAGGGTCCTGTGGTGGAGGAGGTGAACTCAACGCTGTGTCTCAGGACTGAGCAAGTGTGACTCACCTGTCACTGTGGTGCCCCTTGGTGTGACACTGCTGGTGTGTGTGTTAGAGATCTGATGTGGCTGCCAGGAGTGTTTTAAATAATGATGGTTCTTCCTCTATTCTCAGACTATCACATTTCTATAAATTGTCTTGTTTCTGCCATCAGTTTTCGCCTGGAACTGGAAGTTCAGAGAGGTTTTCTTTGACGATGGCCTGAGTCTTCGGTTTTATGCCCACTCTCCTTGCATCATCTACCGAATGGTTTCGCTTTCCTTTCCATTTGGAAGTCCTGGTCACATAGACAGCTGTTACTGCGGCACTGGGGAGCATTCTTGGTGTTGCCAGGATGTGCCTGTGAACAGCGTAACGAGGTGGGGCTGTAGCTCAGCGGTGGAGCACTTGCCTGTCGTGTGTGAGGCCCACGGTTTGATTTCCACCACTGCAAAGAATGGAGAAACAAAAATTTGGACAAGTCATATTGATGCAACACTGCCACGAAAAGCTTGTTAAGGACAACTTACCTTGTTCTTAGGGGCAGGGGACAGAATTAGAAATGTGGCCCTACTAAGAAAGGCTGTTCCTACGCCAAGTTCTCTGAACTCCAGGCCCCGGCTCTGAGAAGGGGAGTTAGTTGTTAGGAATACTTGTTCTACCTAACTCAAGTGATTGTTTCGAAGAGCAAATGAAATGATGAAAGCAGTGGAATTTTCTAAGTTATAAAATACTGTGTTGTCAAAGATTAAAAAATGCTTTGTTAAGAATGTAATGCATCTAGGGCCGAGGATTTAGCTCAGTGGTTAGAGCGCTTGCTTTGCAAGCACAAGGCCCCTGAGTTCGATCCCCAGCTCCAAAAAAAAGAGAATATAATGTGTCTAAGCTGGGCCTGGTGGTGCATGCTTGTAGTTCCCAGCACTGTGAGAGGCTGAGGCAGGAGGGTGTTAAGTTGGAGCCCAGACTGGGCAGTTTAGGGAGACGCTGTTTCCAAATAAGAAAAATAATTTTAAAAGGGCTGGGGATGAAGGTCAGTGGTGAGGGCCCCGGGCTCAATCCCCAACACACACACGCACACACCCCGCAGGTTGATTTTTGTTTAAAATGCCAAATGTTTGATACACTCGTGATCCTTAGCATGTATGCCAGGCAGTTTCATTTAGGGTTGTTTTCTATCTTTTATTGGCCAACATTGTTTGATACGCATTTTGGGGAATCAAGTTCATGTTCTAGTTACCAGTCACCATTGTGAGCAAACTTACTGAACGCGCACTGTCGAGCCGGTAGCAGTCTCTACAGCGGGGTTCATCCCCGTGAACCTTCCTCTAACAGAGCGTGATCCTTCCTGACCTTCTGGTTCCTGAGGACCCGCTCGAGGGTGCAGAAGGCCAAGGGTAGCCAGGGGTCAAGGTCAGGAAGGCTTTCTCCCATTGGCGTGTGAAGTACCCAGCACCGTGCCTCAAAGCATGTACACTTTCTGTATGGATGTTAAGTTATGCAATCCTACGTGGTATCGACAAACACAGCACAGAATTCTGTGATGTGCCCAAGCTCGGTGCTGGGACACAGGGACTCAAACAGGAAGAGGCGGGGCTTGGTATGGAAGGAGAAGCAGATCTGGATGTATCTCAGGGCAGCAGGGAAGGTGCTAGGAGAGGTTCCCGTGTGGGTTGGGGTCCAGGTTGGTGCACATTTAGTCTCCCGTGTGATGCTTCAATAAGACAGGTAATAATAGTAGGTTCGTGTGTTAAAGGCACTGAATTACCAGAAACCTAAAATCTGCAGATGTTGTGAGTAATTCATAATTCCCCAAATCTATATTTGCCAGAACAAGTCTGTAATCTGTAATTTGGGGTGGAAACTGGCTGGCTGTGCCTTTTGAGTCAAGGAAATCAATAGACTTTTACTGGACGCCCACATTCTGGCACTGTGTTGGGCACTTGTACTGATATCACTTCATTAGTTTCGTCTTGCTGCTCTGAAAACCACCACAGATGTAATGACTTAAAGCCACATGCAGACTGTCTCCTGGTTCTGTGCAAGTCCGGCCTGGGTCCCCCTGGGCTTGTCAACATGTCGGCAGAGCTGCGCTCTGTGTGGAGACCCCAGGGGAGGATGCTGCCAACTCACACAGGTCCTTGCAGGAGGACTGGGTCTCCTTCCCCTTTCGTGCTGCCGGCTGGGGACTCAGGGAGCTCCTAGTAGCCTCTCTCTGGCTGCTGCATGTGGCCGGTCCACTTGGCATGGGTGAGGGCTGCGGCAGGCTCGGGCTGTCTGTCTTCTCCTGAGTGCGTTGCTCTTCTACCCAGAGAAAGTGAGATTGGATCTGGCACACCCAAATAATCTGGGTAATCTCCTCATCTAGGGTCTGGAGCAGAGTCCCCTTGGCATGTAATTCCACATAAGCACACATCCCAGCATTTAGGGCATGGAAGTCTATGGGGGCCAGCCATTCCGCCCACCGCAATTACCCAAGCCTCTTATTACATCCTGTGAGATTGTTATTGTTACCCGTGGTTAACAGAGACATTAACTAAGGCACCAAAATTTTAAGCAAATTGGAAGGAACGTTAAGATCTGTCTTAAATGACAGACTTCTTCTGACTCAAGTTGAACTGTTGGTCAGTTTTATAGCAGTGGCAACAGATCAGTCAGAAACAGCTTAGTTTTGTGTTTTGGAGCATTTAAGTGGCCTGCTCTGATTGTAGAAGTTTCGCCAAGAGGTTGTTAGAGTGATTCTTGCCCTGGGGAGCACCCAAGTGGGGAGATCAGGACCTGGAGAACCCTCCATGGGGCAAGAAGTACGTAACTCTGTGTCCCTTTCCAGGGTGGAATCGGCTGATTCAGCTCACAGTGAGCAGGTTTCCAAGCGTGCGATTCTTTCACAGCCAAAGCGAAGCCCGAGAAATAGTCTGTGCCTTGCTTGATAGTTAGGAATGAGGGCAACTGAGGACAGGGAAGCCACTGCTCATGACAGTCACCAAGTACTTCAAGGCCAGGCATGACCTTGTTCATCATGAAGGTGTCTTTGAAACTTTTCATTAATTTTTTTCCTGTAGAGTGAATGACAAGGTCTGCTTTGAAATAAATTTCCTATAAGAAGCCACAATCTGGGGGTGCAGCTCAGCGGTAGAGCGTTGCTTCACGTGCACAGGGCTCTGGGTTCCAGCCTCAGCACAAAACAAACAAAAAACTCCCCCAAAAGAAAGCACTAAACCGGAATCTGCAGTCCCAAGGTGTCTGGCCTGGCCTTCAGGAGTTTACACACTCCGTGCAGAAATTGTGGGTGTTTCCCAGGAAGGGAGTTGAGCTTCCCAGACATTTTCAGAGTGGCTGTGTTCCAAGAAGTTAGAGGATGTGCCGCCGGTGTGATATTCTTGTTGTTTGAACACTAAGTACCAATTTCTAAAGAAAGTTGTATAGGCACATGGTTTTAGGGTCAGAAGTTCTTCAAGGCTTAGAACTAATTGAGTCAGCTGCCCTGTGCTCCTCTGCTCCAACTTGTCCCCGAGGCCTATATTTTAGTGGTGTGTGTGTATGTGTGTGTGATATGCATCGTGTTATGGATGGAGAAAATTTTGGTTGTTTACTCTGCCTCCTCCTGCTGCCCCTTCTCTTTTTCCTCTCCTCGTAGTGTAATTATCACACTATTGTGATAGAGCAAGGAACACTCACTGGGTCTTTGTCCTGGATCCTGGCTCCTGCCCTGGAGCCCAGACACTTGTAAGTTCCCCAGTGTAGGAGTGGTGGGGACATCTTTTCTGAGGCAGTTTGGTCTCGTTCCCTGATTCCTGACACAAGAGCCTCTGAGATCTTTGGCATCATGGAGTGCTAAGAGTATCTTTTGTAGAATAACAGGCTGACAGGAAGCTGGGGGCCGGGGGGGGTCTGTGGACAGCCTCAAGTTGGGGCTCGTTGCCAGAAAGGCACCATGAGTGTTGAAAATTTCAGCCCAACCCTCCAGCTTCCAAGAGGGCGCCAGGGCTAGAGATTGCATCAGCTGCTAGCCAGTCTGCTTACATAACGAGATGAACAAAACCCTGAACTTGGGACCGGAGGGCTTTCCCTTTGGAGGGCACCTGGAGAGGCTGGGAGAGTGGTGCGTCTGCAGGGCACTCCGCCCCACACTGTGCCCTCTGCAGCCCTTCCTGGGCTCCTCCTGCCTCGCGTCCTTCATAGGAAGCCAAGTGTTCTGAGCTCTGGGTGCCTGCTCATCCCCTGCTGCCGAGGTGCAGGTGGCTCCTGTAGCGCTTGCTGACCCGGTCCCATTCATTCGCTTGTCCATCAGGCGCTCCTGGATCCATCCGGTCCACACACCTCTGCGTGGAGGGGCGAGGTGCCCGGAAGTGCAGTGCAGTGTCTGGTGGACTGTAGATGTGGAGAGGTGGTCGGACAGGTGGATGCACGTGCGCTTCTACAAGGGAGGGGGAGGCACTCAGGAGGAGGCATGTTCACACGGCCCCTCAAGGTGGAATGGGATCAGAGTGGACCCCTCACCTTCCTCAGAGAGCATCACCCTGTTGTCACCAGCACCCTCTACAGCCCTGTCCCGTTGTGATCTTGTGCAGATTGGGGTGGCCTGGTCCATGGAGAAGAGCGTGTGGCTCTGGCCTGCCTGGATGTCTGTCCAGTGTGGCACCGGGCAGTGATGGCTGCCTGTCCCTCGAGGCTCCAACTCCCTGTTCATTTGGGAAAAACAAAGCCGCCCCGCAGGCACTGGGACATTTCACCTGAAAAGATGCAGCACTCATCTGTCCCCAGGGAGACAACCCACCCTCCCCTCCCCCCCCAAAAGTGAACTGTCCACTGTGCCCCAGTGAGTGCCGCTGCTGGAGCCTGCTGCAGCCAGCCGTCCCTGGTCCACGGGACCTTTGGGCAGGTGGCCAGGCGTCAGGTCAGAAACGGGCCTTGGCCAGACCTGGGTGGACGTGCCAGCTCTGCCACTAGTTATTCACAAGGGCGATCTCAGGCACGGCCGGTGTCTGACTTGGTCTGCGCCCGCGGCTGGCGTGGAAGGGCAGACAGCCAGAGTGAGATCACGGGTCTCAAGAGCTGTGGGTGGTCCTGGGCACGCCGGGCGCACCAGACTCAACGTTGCCGATGAGCATGTGTGCTGCTCTCGGGCTTGGACAAAGGTGGCTGAGAAGCGGCTGTGCTGAGGAGCGGGGTGGGATTACTCATTATGAAGGAAGCGGCATTTGGACTCTTGATTTACAACCAGGGACCCGCTTGACCGTAGGTCTCCCTGCATCACGCAGCGCGGAGGGCTTCAGTGCCACGTTGGGTGGCGTTGGTGGCAGTGTGACCTTGGCCACAGCTGCGGGCTGCAGAACACGTTGCTGCTGTTGCAAGGAGTGGCCCTGTAGCTTGAACTGTGGTCACAGAACGGGGCCTGCAGGGCCGGCACCAGCCTCAGCTGACCTCCACTGACCTTGGGGAAAGTCAGGACAGTGAGCCTGGCGGGAGACTTTTGCCCAACATAACTACTGCCCCGAAGTCCATTGTGATTCCAGGGTTTTTGGGTGAAAATCACATTGTCTAGCTGCCCATTTGGGGGCAGATTCATGCGCACATGTTGGTTCAAAAACTAAAGATGATAGAGAAATGTATACATAAGGTCAAAAGCTGACGTGTGCACCCTTCTTAAAGGTGGCCATTGGTAATAGTTTTGTATGAATTCCAAACATTTTTCTGCGTTACAGGTACAATGTGAGTTATGGATATATTTAGTAATAGCCACTGGTTACTTGTTTATGTAACACATATTTACTGAACTCCCTGACATACCAGCACCAATCTCAATGTTTCGTACAATTCATTTCATTCTTAGCACAGCCCTATCACTGTGAACATTGAGGATACTGAGGCACAGGGAGCCTGGAGGCCGTGTCCAGCATTGCACAGCCAGTGAGGGCAGGAGCCTGGGCAGCCTGGCTCCGGAGGCCTTACGGTCACTGCACATGGCCTGTCCAGAGCGCGCCCTCTAGAGGTGTTCCTGCTGCGTCACAGCAGAGTACCTGAGTTTACTCTAGCCCTTTAAGCCTCAACGTGAATCTTGGAATTGCCCCACACCCTGCGGGACCCCTGGCGTAGCCTCACGCCTTGGACACGATGGGCAGTGAGTGTCCTGGGTCTGCCGCTCCTCACTGTCTTTGCCCTGGGTGCGTGGTGTGAGGCTCCCGGAGGCTGAAGCGCCCAGCTCCCGCCCTCCACTGTCTGAATGGTGTCCTCCTCACGCCCCAGGCTCCCCTGGACGGTCTTTAGTGGGGTCTGGTGGGGCAGAGTAGCTTTTTTAGTATCCAGCTGCTAACAGGGTTACATTAAAGTTTTAGTTCTGATTCTGAAGAGGATTTGGGAGGCTCCAGTAGCCATCCAAGTCCACTGAAAACAGACACGCAGGCAGTGGAGCAAAATCACTTTTGAATTATGGATCCTATAATGTGAGTGTTAGAAGCCACCTATGCCCAAATTGAAAAACTGAAACAAATCTCATGTCTTGGAAGCACTCCCAGCTGCGAGCTGCATCGTGCCTGGTGTGGATACAGGAGCTAGCCTCCTCTGGGACCTGCGTTGCTCCCCGTGTAAGGCGGGCAGGACGGGTGGTCCAAGTGGCGGAGCACCTGCTATTTGCTGTTGGCTGCTTTGCACGTAGCCTTGCAGTTAAAACGACCGAGCAGGTCAATATTTTATTGAAGGTGAAAGCAGAGGCTTAGGGAGTTGAGAACGTTGCTGGTGGCCATGTAATTGAGCGAAGAGTGAGGAACTTGGGGAGTCCAGGGGCCTGACTCCGAAGCCCCTGATCCCTCTGTAGCGCTCGGAGGACACCTCCTGACTAGTGGGGAGGCGACCGATGTTTCTGGACTTGGAATCTGCTGCTCCAGGCTGTTGAGTTATATGTGTGATTGACTGTGGGGAGAGAAGCCTGCATGGAAACTTACCCTTTGTGGGACTCGACAGATGGCCTACAAGAGGAAGGCAAAGGCTTAGGAGCCAGCGCCCCCTGTGACGGGTTGGGGGTGTCCTAGGTTGAAAGGAGGGGTGCAATTTAGTAGCGGTCTGTCCATGACCAAGTCCTGGCCTCTGGGACCCATCGCTGTAGAGCCGCTGTGTGGCCCCCATGGGTCACAGAGGTGGTGCTGGCCTCCTGCTCGTCCACCCAGCAGGCTGGAGTTCTGGCTGCCGGTCTCACACCCACCTGGCTCCCAGCAGGTGGCTGTAGGCTGTGGCCCAGCCCTGTTTTTATGGCTGGTCTGGCCATGGCCTGGGTTTCCTGCCTCTCATCTTTCTCTTGTCAGTAAAAATATTAAATTACAGGTCGCACATGTTGGAAATTTCTAGGAGTATGTTCCCTGAAAGAAGTTTTTCACTTGGAATTTAATCAGAATGGCTGTAAACAGGTGGCTGTTAGCCTGGAGGACTGGAAATAGGAAGCCTCCGACTGCCACCTGGCATCTGTACCCACAGGCAGCTAGCTCCTCCTCCTCAGCTTGCGGCCCGTCCAGACCGCCGTGTGTCTTTTGTGCACTTCATTGTTCAGTTTCCACCTAATCTGGGCAGCTTATGTTTGTGACCTTTGCTGGTGAAATGGTGTCTGGAATTTGTGACTTGCAGTAGGTCTTAGAGGACCACTGCTCAGCCCTGGTTGGTGGGTACTCCGGATTTGGAGACTTGGCCCAGCTTTCCTGATGGTGCGGGCACAGGGGAGGCTGGATGCGTGGCCTTACGGGGAGTGTTGTGTGCTGCGCTTCTCGCTGCCCTTGTTACCGCAGAAACCTCAGATCGGCCTCTGGGTGTCACTGGAGATAGAAAACGCATTCACATGTTCACGTCTAGCGTAGTTTTCACTCCTTCAGTTGCCATCTGGGGCATGATCGGAAGGACCTTGCTGTGGACCGGATGCTGGCCCCCAAGTGCATGTAACGAAGCGCCAGGCCCAGTGTGATCCGAGCTGGGGGTCTGGGAAGTGGCGGGGCCCTAGGGGGCCTGGGGTGGGGACCGCCTGATGGGGTTAGATGCCCACGGAAGAGACACAGCGCGCGCTCTCTGCCCTTGCTGGGGGACCCGGTGGGAAAGGGGGCAGGAAGAGTGGCCTCCCTGGACCCGAACTCCCAGGCACCTTGTTCATGGACATCCAGTGTCCAGACCACAAGAAGTGCTCCATTTTGTTTAAGCCACCAAGTCTACCACGTTTTGTTGCAGTGGCCAAGCAGACTGACCCAGCCTGCTTCCAGAGTGTGGATGAGGCTTAAAAGTGAGCGCCTGGGGGTCCTTTGTGTGTAACTGGGCCAGTGCCCTCTTCATGTCCTCGACTGCACCTTATCTATATTAAATTGCTTCTGTTTTCTCTTGTGCCTCTCTGATGTATCTGGATTAAATCATATATGATATGATTTTATGCTTTTAGTGTTCCACATGTTTTCACTCCCTTAGTGATTTTTCTGTTGTTCAAATGAAATGCACAATCCTTGGCTTGGCATTCAAGGCTCATGATCTGGGTGCAATCTACGAGTTAGGGTTTCACTGTTTTTTAGTTACTGCCATCAACTTTACACTCCAGGCCTCTCCTGGAGCCCAGTCTAAGCCATGCTTGTGGCTCATTCTTTTCCTGCTCTTCATCTCTGCACATGCCCCTCTCCCCACCTGGAGGCTGCAGCTGCTCCTGCCTCTTCAACATGCTCCACCCTACCAAACTCAAAGAGCCCCCTGTTCAGGGCCCCCTCGAGACTAGAGCACCTCGCTGGTCCTTGGGACTCCGTGGTGGCTTACTTTTTCCTCTCCCTTAGTTATCACAGCCATCCTGTGTATTAGGTGGTCTTAGTCCCCCACTTTCCACAGTCGAGATGAAGGTATTCGCCAGGCTGTGGATTTTGCATCTGAGGGGTGGAACCACACTCCCAAGGCCCTGGCCGGGGAAGGGAGTCCCACCCCACCCGACACTGTGTGGCTGCTGCTCCCCCTGTTAAAACCCTTCCAGGGTTGTTCCGGGACTGTGCACTTCCTGCTAAGAGAGCCCTTCTGCCCGCGAGTATCTTCTCTGTTAGCCAGTTATGTTCCCTGCAAGGTTTCGGAGATTACTGTGGGAGGCGAGCACGGCTCAGCACTTATGTTTGCTTCCTTTGTACAATCAGATCATCTTTCCTTCTTCTATCCACGACGGTGCCAGCATGAGTACTGCCCGCAAGGTCGTGAGTCTCTTCTCCAGGGAAGGGGGATCCTGAAGTGGACAGCGGCAAACCCATTTAAAAACGTGCTCTGGAAAGACCATGCAGTCTCACATTTCCAGACAGATGAACTGGACAGCACAGCTCCAGAATGATGGGGAATTTCCCTCGTGCCGAGTCTGCACGTGTGTATGTGATGGCCCCGTATTTACAAGCAGAGGGGATCTAGTTTGAATTTGTCACAGGTCCTGAGTGCTCTGCTTGGGCGCCTCACCTGGGGGCTCCGATGTTGGGTGCACAGATCAGGCTTTACCCGTTGGAAAGAGAAAGCTGACTTGTTCCGGTTGTTGCCAGGGGGCCTTAGGGGCCAGAGTGGGGCAGAGGTTTGTGGGCTGAGATGTGGTGGTGCCGTCAGAAAGCCTCTAGGACACGTGGAATGAGAGGGTGCAGTGGGACCCGTGCTCAGGGCGCTCCACCTCTGAGTTACGGGTGTTTCTCTAATAGTGTGGGATTTGCACAGAGCGAGCTGGATTTCTGCTGTGTGTGCCCCCTGCTGTCTCACTGGGCTTTGCCTGGGTGTCTCTGCATCAGGGCATGACGTCAGTCCTTGCCACCCACTTATTACAGCAGCAGGTACCTCCTACGTGGGTCCCTTGTGTGCTGTGGTTTCTTAGAGGAAGTTGTCTGTAGGTCTCCTGCGCAAACCACACTGCCCACTCTGGATCTCTTCCTGGGCGAGGAAGCCGCTCGAGGAGGCACTGGCCCCTTGGCAGGATGGGCTGCTGCAGGGTGGAGGGGCTGTGGAGCCACGCTGGGGTTGGTGACCAGCTACCTTGCCTCACCCGCCTCTCCTTCCCCTTCTTTTCTTCCTCCTCCTCTACTTAAACAAACATTTCTTAGTAAAAATTGGGCAGTTGTTCTGCGGCCCTTGCTATGCATTGCTAATCATACAGGGAGCGAGCCGGGGAAACAAGGCAGTTTTCCTTGGTGCGGGTTTCAGCCCTGGCTCCTCGTGATCGTCCCGCAGTGCTGCGCAGCTTGGTGTGCATCCCATTACTCCTCAGTCATCACGCCGGGCTAGGCGGGGATTATCCACAGTTAGTGAGGAGACGGCTTGGCCCCAAATGGTCCCATGCTAGGAAGTGGCACTGTAGATCAAACGCAGACTGGCTCAGTCAGACAGGCTGTCTGTGCCCGAAGCTCTCTTCTGGGCTGGGGACGCCGGGCCTGGGCTGGAGAAGTACTGCAATTGCCTGCCTTTCGCTCATCTCCTCCCGACCCTCAGCTCTGCCCTCAGTAAGTGTGCCGCGTTGGGCTCGTTTTAGGGTGGGGAGAAGCAGCCCTCCAGGCTTGAGGTAGGTGTCGTCATTATCCCGGTGACTCCTTCTTACACAGCTAGCTGGGAATTACAGCCCTGACTAACAGGATTAATTAGTGTGCTTGCTAATCATCTTTCCTATTACACATTTTTAGTAGTTGGTCAGGCTTTGTGATACTCCTATGAGTGACATTTGATATCACAGGGACGAATCGAAATTTTAAAGTAAGAATTCTTGGAGCCACGTTCTTTTTAAACTCTTGAACCGGACATTTTCCATTGTCCAGTATATAAATTTGAAAGTAAAATTTCACAAACCAGGACTTGTCTTTAATATGTGCGGTGATCAGCACAGTTTCCATTCAGTTAGAATGTTGGTTGCCTGGGCAAACGGACATTCATTGAGCAAAAAAAAAAGAGATGAACTCTGACCTGAGTCTCACACAGCAGACAAAAATTAACTCAGAGTGAATCACCGACTTAGATGTGAAACAGAACTATACAACTTTAAAGTACAAACCACAGAAACTCTTATCTGGGGCTGGGTACGGAATGCTTGCTTAGGTTCATACCCAAAGCAGAATCCATAGAAGGAAAAACTGATTCCTTGGACTTCGTCACAATTATGAACTTTGCTGTGCTGAGGACCCTGTGAAGAGGGTGCCAAGGCGAGCTACTGTTCGGGAGGAAAATTTGCAAATCACACATCTAACAAAAGACTCGTGTTTACAGTATGCACAGAACCCCCAAATCCAAGTCAAACAAACAGATGTTAGACAGTGGGTGAAATACATGAGAAGACCTCTCACCACAGAGGGTGTGCTGATGACAGATGGGCCACGACAAGATGCCCAGTGCCCCTGGTCATTGGAGAAATACAAATTAAAGCTGCAGCAAGACATCGCAGCGAACCTACCAGAACGGCCAAAGGTGGTAGTGACCACGGCAAATGCAGGTGCGGCTTGGAGAGACTGAGTCACACATGTTGATGGCAGGAGAGGAAGATAGTGTGGCAGTTTCTTACAAAACGAAACGGTTAGCGTGTGACCCAGAGTCACGGCTCCGATACGAGGTGTCCCCAGAGACACACACATTGAGGGTTCAGTCCCCAAGGCAGCAAGTTAAAAGGTGCTGGTCAGGAAGATCCTCCCGAGCACTCCGTTGGTGACTTTGTAGCGGACCGGTCTCCCAGCGGTGGAGGGCCAGCTGGAGGAAGCAGGGTCTGGCTGAGCCTCTGGGGGCCTGTCTTTTCTCTGCTCTGCCTTGCTCCACCTGCCTGCTGCCCTGAGGTCTCTGCCTCGGCCCAGGCCGGATGGAGGCAGCTGCGGGGACGGAGACCTCTGAAGCCGTGAGCCTCTAAGTTGTTACCTCTCTGCAACAAAAAGCTGAGCAGGGCACCAGCAGTTCCACTCAGAGCGTTTGTCCCAGAGAACTGAGGACCCCGTCCCTTGAGACCTGTGTATGTGTGTGCTTAGTGGCGTTATGCGCAGAGGCCCAAGCTGGAAACATCCTGACGCCCCTCGGGCTGAGTAGGGGAAGCCTCTGCGGCCGTGCACGCCGTGGCTGCTGGTCAGTCAGTGGCATGTGGCTCCTCTGTCCTTCAGACTGGAGGTGCCGCCACTTGTGGCTCCCTTTTTCCTCTGTGCCTGGTGGGACTCACTGCTTTTCTTTCGCACGTGTTGCTCCACCTTCTCCCTGTGACAGCCTGGGCGTCCCGGCAGCGGGCTGCATGTGAGTGGTCCTGGTGGCCGGGTACCCGCATCTCTCCATCATGAGGAGATGCAGCCCGCATCTTGTTCTCCAGGTGGCATGGGGGTGAGCTTTCCAAAACAAGTGAGCTAACTGCGTTCTGAGATCAGAGGCCTCTTGTCTTCATTCTAATACAGATGTCCTTGGAAAAGTCGTTTAATTTGTTTGAGTTTGGTTTCATTGTCTAAGAAAAATGAAACTAACGAGACCTAGGCAATATGTCATACAAGATTGCCGTGTCACACAAGGTCACTGTGTCGTACAAAGTCGTCAGGAGGACGGGTGAGATGCGCAGCGAGGGGCGCACACGTGCGAGATGGAGCCCGTGAGGGGCATTTCTGCCACCACCATGCCGCCCTCTAAGAAGGGCACTGGCGGAGCTGCCTGGTGACTGCCCCCATCCTGTGCTGTGCGTGCCCTGGACACGCGTGGTCCCTGCTTGGGATGCTGGGGATTCTGTCCCAACACAGAGCTGCACTGCCAGGAGGGCCCTGCCAGCCCCGCCGTGGGAAGGGCCAGCATCCTGCTGTGTTTGGGGTTCTCTCCAGGAGAACCTGCCCTGCAGGGCAGGGACGCTGCTGCCCCTGAGCGCAGCCAGTCTGCACCCTGGGGCGAGTGGAGGGCGGGCGAGAGGAGGCTCTGCACCTTCAGCCTGCCCCGCCCTTCGCTGGCAGAGGTGACATGCGTGAAGGTGGCAGACTCAGCGGCAGCTGGACCGTGTCAGCGCAAGGTTTTTATGGTTTCTGTGGCCTCCAGACAGCCAGGGGCAGAGCTTCCGGGGCTCGCAGGCTCTCTTGGGGATGCCAGGTCCGCCGAGGGAGTGAGAGGAGAGGGTTAGGAAGAAAGCCTGCTCCGCCCACCCGGGTCCTCGGAGCTGCCAGGGCCTCCCTGCCGTCTTGGCCACTCTCTAAATGTTCCTTGCGACCCTCTGGGCCCCTGTGATAGTCAGCGGTCTGGGGACTCCTGGGCGGAGCAGAGAAGCTGCAGGAGCTGACCTGGGAACCTGGCGGGCCTGCAGCAGCCGAGAGCTTGAGTTGGTGTGTATGGGATGATCGCGTGCGGAGTGGTTGTCCGCCCTGCGCTGTGTGCTCCTTGGGCTGTTGGGACAGAGCGGTGGTGTGTTAGGGTTAAGGTTAGGGAGCAGCTGGGCTTGGTGGCACACACCTGTAATTCTAGCCGCTTGAGATGCTGAAGCAGGAGGATCCCAAGTTTCAGCCTAGCCTGGGGGACTTAGGAGACCCTGTCTCAAAAAAATAAAAAAAGGACTGGGATGTAGCTCCATGCAAAGGTTCTGGATTCAATAAAATCTCGGTACTGGGAAGAAAAGTGGGCATGGGGGTGGGGAAGCAGCCAGGCAGGATGGCGCCCACCTGTAATCTCAGCTATTTAAGGAGCTGAGGCAGGAGGATCATGAGTTCCTTCGTGTGTTGTGCTCTCGAGCGTGGAGAGACGCGAGTGTGTGCTCTGCCTTCCTCACTCGTCCCCGGGATGTAGGTGGGCGGAAGCGGACCCGGGACTGCTTTCCCAGCCTGCAGCCCCCAGCAGTGCCGTTCCCTGTTCTGGGTTACTGTTCCCTTTTCCACCTTGTAAGGTGGAAAGCCACGGTGTCTAGGTGTGTTTTAGAGTTGGGGTGCGGTACACTCTGCGTGTGGCCAACACTCAGAATTCTCTCCTTCAGGATCCTCCTGTTTCAGCCACTCGGAGGAAGCTGTTTGTCTGGAATTTTCTTTACCTGGGGGTTTATGTGTTTTGCATGGAGCAGGTCCCTGACACTAGTTTTCTTTTTCTTAAGAGCAGAGGGAGCTCTGAACCCTCGTTGAGGGGTTGAGGACTCCGCCCTTCTCCCTAGCACTCAGAACCTCGGTGCGATCCGTGGCGCTGAGCCGGTGCCTGGGACCAGGTTTGCAGCCTAGTGGGCGTCTGGGCTCTGGGAAGCACACACCTCAGACAGCTGACCGAGCCTGCAGGAGCGGAGCCTGGGCCTCAGCGCAGAAGGTGCCTGGGTGGCTGTGCCACATGCAAAGGCTGGGAACCGCTGGTGCCGCTGGTGTCTGGGGAGCCGGATCCCCAGCGGGACTGGGGCCCTGCGCGTTCACCAGCAAAAGAGCTGTGGGTGCCGAGGGGTGGATGAAAGGATTTTGGCCAAGCAAATGCAGGACTGGTGGAGATGCCACGCCCTGCAGTGTCTGCCTTGAGGGGTGTTTGTTGTCAGCTGCTGGTTTATTCTGGTCTCCCTGTTGGAGCATTAGTTTGACGGCCGTGCAGAACCACAGTTGTCTAGTTTCCTTGCCACAGCGAGCTGGTATGAGGTGCTCTTGAGGTGTGTTTGTCACACTCGTGGTCACACTCAGGGTCACCCTGTGTGGCCCTGGGCTGGACAGTTCACAGGCGCTGATTCTTGACAGACAAGGTGGAGTCGGGCCGCCTGCGGTTTGCTAGGTAGTTGTGGAATTCAGGGCAGGTTTTAAAGCTTGCCTACACCTGACTTTCTTCACCATAAAATGGGACAACCAGGGGCTGTTAGCTCCCTGCCCAGGGGTGTTCCAAGATTTCTAACCACAAACCTGTGATAAGGCACTTAGCTCAGGGCCTGGCACCTAGGAAGGGCTCAGCAAAGTTGTTACTGTTTCCTCACCACCACCACTATCACCGCCACCATCGTCATCATTTTTTTTTTTTTTTTTTTTTGGTACCGGGAATCGAACTCCTAATGGTATTTATTCTCCTTTTTTTGGGGGGGTGCTGGGGATCGAACTCAGGGCCTTGTACTTGCTAGGCAACCATTCTAACCACTGAGCTAAATCCCCAGCCCTTCATCGTCATCATTTTTTAATGTGAGTGTTCAGAGCTAATAAATTTGCCAAAGGTAGTGAATGGATGCGTCCTTAGCTCTTGAGCCAAGGATTTCTTTGGTTTTGGCAGGTAGGGGTGAATTTACCACCTAAATGTTGGCATCTCGAAAACCGTGAACTTCAAATGAATGTAGCCGAGGGATTCTGTCACTGGACTATTCCCACGACAGGCTGGATGCCATCGCTGTGTGGGAACAGCCCTGGGACTTTGTTCTTTACTTTGCCCTCCCTTCCTGAACTGAGTACGTGGCAGGGCATCCTGTAGGGTGACTTCCAGCGCTCTCCAAGGGAGCCGTTTCCGGCAGCTTCCTGGGTGCCCTGAGGAAATCTTCCTCCCCCAGAAGGAATCCCTGCTTCCCAGGCTTCCTGCTGCCGGAAGCCCTCTGCGCATGGCGCATGGCGCTTCCCAGCTCTGCCGGGCACAGCAGGCCTCCCCTGGTGGCCTTGCCGCCGTTCCCTGGCTCTCTCCTCCCTCTGCCAGTGCTTCTTTCTCCTTCCCTTCTTCAGTACTTCATGGCTTCTTTCTGAGCAGGGACTGTTGTCCTGGGCACTCCGGGATCCCCAGATCTGAGCACTGTTCAGCACTTTCTAAATATTTAGCAGATGATAATCTAACGGAACACAGTAGAGATCCGAGATCTGAAGTTGCAGCCGTGTGGTATGAAGCGTTCAGGGTTAAGCAAGGGAGTTTAAGATCTTGCAGCATTTGAACCGGTCTGACCTGTGCCGTGGGAACGCACAGATGCCAGCTCCTGAGCAGCAGTAGAAACCCCTGTGGCTCAGCTGTATGACTTAGCTTTGGGTGGCTTCAACTGCCTTTTGTGTCACGTGCTTTTCCCTCTCAGAGGACCGACTGAGGCTCAGAGGGAGAGACCCAGCGAGGGTCCAGGGGCTGAGTGCGATGCCCACGCCCATTCCGGGCTCTCCTGGATGCTACAGCCGCCCGCGGGGTCCCTCTTGGTCCTAATTTTACATTGTTCTTATGAATGCTAACTGTGGTTTTTCACGCTGGTGTTTTGCACGTAGTTCACAAGGAATTTTTAAATCCACGATCTCGTCTTGCCCTCCTGTGACTGGCGGCCCTCCTAGCTTGTTTTCCGGTTGATTTCCTGTGCCTCCTGGAAGCTCGGGGCCCAGCCCTGTCCTGGAGGGCCCCAGCCACAGTGCTGGGAGCTCTGGCTCTTGGGCCCTTGCTGCCTGAGGGCTGTCCCTGCTGTCCCTGAGTGTACAGGGCAGACCCCTGTGTGCCCGGCACCCGAGGCCCAGCCCTGCCTCCTTCCTCCCAGTGCACGGCTTTCTGAAGGCCCCGGCTTGTTGGGTTGGCACTGACAGCGGGGTCAGCGGCGATCTCAATGGGGACTGTGTCGTGTGGCTGTCCCTTCCCGGCATGAGCTGTTGATGGGAGCCCCCGCTGTAGGCACCCCCGTGTCCCCCGCGGCTCCTGCTTGGTGTCTGGACATGGTGCACATGTCACAGATGCACTTTGCCCTGTGAGGCTGCCGTCGGCATTCAAGCTAGGAAATGACTTCTGAATTAATCTGATTTCTCTTTAGGTCATTTGACAAGAAATCTCCGTGAAAGTTGACCTGTTTCTCCACGGAGCTGCGTTTCAGCCCAGAAAAGCAGTCGTGCACCCGGAGGGCTTTGGGCTTTCAGTCCCAGACAGATGACTTTAATTCGTCACTGTGTGCCTGGGTTCTCCTCTGTGGTTTCATTAGACCTGCTCCCAAATGAAATAGATTTTTCTATAAAAGTCACAGTCCCTTTTTGAGAAGTGTGGCACTAATTTTATGGGACGATCTCTCAAAAGATTACCTGCCATCAGCCGGATGCGCGCCCCTGGCTCCCGCCCAGGTTGTGCCCTCGCAACTCGGGAGAGAAGCAAGCGGAGTCTCTCCGCCGCTGCTCGGGGCTTAGGCTGCGTTTCTCCAGTTCTCTGGAGCAGGGTGGGTGTGTGCGTTTGACAGTGTGAAGACATCTGGGGTGACAGCCATGGGGTGGCCTGGTCTCTGCTTGGTCCCTACCTGGGCTCCCCACCTGTGGTTAAGTCGCACAGGGCCCCTGAATGCCCTTCCCTCTCTCTGTGCCCTTTCACAGTGGTCCCTAAAACAGCACGCGAAGGGGCTTTTTGGTTTGATATTTTGTACAATTTCAGACCTGCTTTTCTTTTCCTCTCGTGCTGGGGATGGCACCCACGGCCTTGTGCACATGAGCCAAGCGTACTGCCACCACGCCACACGCCCAGGCCCCGCTCACATTTCTGAAGCGCTGTTAATCAGTGCACCATCTTGTCAGTCCTCATATGCCAGGAGGATGGTAGCCCTACTGTTGCTGGCCTTGCCGTACAGATAAGGAAATCGAGGCACAGAGAAGTTAAGCCCAAGGTCACAGAACTCTTTTCTCCAAAAAAAAAGTTTTTAATTGACGCATAATAGCTGTCCATATTTATGGGATTGTAGAGTGTGACATTTCAATCCAAAAGGGACCTTGATTTAGTGTAACTGTCTTACGTGCTTTGTATGTTTTTTGGCCTGTTAGACTGTTATCTGTGTTTGTGATAATCAACTCGATAAGGATTTATAAAGTAAATAAATGAATCTGATGTGGGCCAAAAAAATTTTTTTAAGGGGGATGGGGAGAAAAAAGAATTGCGATGTGTTATGTACATGTACCAATTCCCCACAACAAATGTAATCTTTACTGCAAATATGTACTAGTAAAAATAAAAAAAAATTTTAAAGCATGTGACATACACAAATATACTGTGAGCTGGGAGTGGTGGCGAAAGGCTGTAATCCCAGCACTTCAGGAGGCTGAGGCAGAAGGATGGCCTTGTGTTCAAGGCCAACCTGAACTACACAGCAAGACTGTCTCCAAACAAAACAAAACAATTTAAAAAAATACAGTGTGTCATAGTCAGATCAGGGTAGCTGGCATATCTGTCACTCAGACCTTTCTCAGTGTTCGGGGCATTCCGAGTCCTCTCTTCTGGCTCTTTGAAAATACTTGCTTGTACACAATTTGTAATAGCTAAGTCTTGGAAACAACCTAAATGCCCAACAACCAACGAATGGCTAAAGAAAATGTGGTTTTTCTACACAATGGAGTACTACACTGCCATAAAAAAGGATAAACTAGAG